>PJRA01000313.1:659868-694217 GCA_016987375.1 Brachionus koreanus | reverse complement strand
ATTTTTTTTTTAAATTCTAAGTTAATAATGGCGGTAATTTTTTTTTGTTAAAATTCTGAAATTCTGAACAAATGCTCCTTTAGGAAAAAATATATCCAAAAATATAAATAATGAATATAATTTATGTAAATAAAAGAGGCATTGGGAAATTTCATACAAAACTTCCAAAACAAAAAGTAAAAAATCTTATAACTTTTGTTCTAATAGTCAAAAATTTGTCTTGCTAAATAAAGATGAAACAAAGTGAAACAGCTGTTGTTTCACTTATTGCGCAACTCTGAAAAATCTGTGCAATTTCTGTAAAGTTTCACTCAATATAATAAAAATGATATAAAAATGTCTAAAATTAAAATTTGAATCAAAAAGAAAAAACGTATTTTCAAATTTTAGATTTTAATTTATTTTCAATTTTTTAAATTTATTTTTCTCAATGCGGAATTTTTATTAGCGAAATGGAAAATAATTTTGACATGTTGACTTAAAAAATGTCCAGGCTAGAATTAAATTTCTAAACATCGAAGGAAGAATTTTTAAAAATTCAATTTTTTGAATCAATAAATAATATGAGCTAATTTAAAAAAAAATAATTTACTTTAGATTGGAATGAAGTGTATGGGTCTATTCCTCAGTCGATAATAGACGTCGAAAAGGATACCATACGAACTTTGTTAGAAGAAAAGATTGAATTAGTAGGCATAATTCTAATAAATACACAGAATTATTTGTAATCATTTTATAAAAAGAAATGTGCATTTGAAGTGCAGGAAAACGCATATAAGCAATATCTAAAATCTCGACCATTAGCTGGTGGACAAAGTGTTCGTGCTGCCAAAAATATTCGACAAATTCATCCGGTTTTACCAATTCAGCCATTATTAAGTAAAATTTTTATTTCATATAAATTAGATTAATTTAACTTAATATAAAATATAAGAAAAAAACACTGAGTTAAATAGTTGCTACGAAGCTCAATCGAACCTTTTGGACAAGCTAAAAAACTACAAAACTAAATCTGTTAGTATAAAAAATTTTTAATTTTTATTATTTACCAATTATTTAAATTTTTAGACAATTTTTGAAATAAATAAAACCTCAAATAATCAAAGTGTAGATATAATGCGCAAAAAGCGACAGCATCATGATGGTGTTGTGAAAAAATTTCAACAAAAAGACCTAGATGGCGTATCGCTTTTTCAAAAAAACATGTACTTAATCAAAAGAGACATGTTTGATAGTGAGAAAAAACAAGAAGAAAATGAAAATGAGCCACATGATGAATTTGATTTTGAAAGCGAAAATCTTGTGATTAAGATCAGCAATGAGAGTTCAGATGGAAATGGTAAAAAACGCCTTTCTAAATCAGAAAAACGTAAACAACCAATTATTGATGCTGAGCATTATATTCCATACAGGCCAAAAGATTTCAATACTGAAAAAGCGCTCGGCATAAATTCAAATTTTAATAGGGAAATGTCCAATGCCGCTATGGACATGGTTCTTGATGATAGAGATGAAATGCATCGCAATTTACAAAAACAAAAATGGGATAGGAAGAAAAAAAAATTTGTCAGTGTTCAAAGCACACTGGACAAGGAAAAAAAAATTCGTACTGAAAGTGGAAATTACATAAAAGCATCGTACAAATCAAATTTGTATTCCAAATGGCTTAAGAATCAAAAAGTTTTGGACAAAGATGAAAGCGATGACGAATCAGTCAAAGAGAATAAAAAAAATAAAAAATTTTTTGGATCAAAATTGGCAGAGAATAGATATTTCGGTAGTGGAAAAAGCAATAAATTCAAAAGGCCTTTGCCGGGTTCTAAAAGAAAATCAAATGATCAAAGTCCTGTGGCTGAAAAGAAATTTAAAAATTCGGATGGAGCTGGTAAACCGAAGCGGTTTGCAACTGGTTTAAAGAATAAAGATCAAATACTGAAAGAGAGAAGACGAAAAGAAAAAATTCAAAAATTTCAGAAGAGAAAAAAACCCTCTAAAGGCACAAAATCTCGCTCTAAATCTTTTAGAAAATAAAATTTAGAATAAATTTTTTTAAAAGAAATTTGTATTTTATTATTTATTTTTTTAGCCATGAGTGTAATTTCCATGGTCTTTTTAATAGTAAGAAATATTCTAAATTTAAAAAAGTATGTCAAAAAGCGACTTGACCGAATTGGTTACCGAAACAAACACCAATTCTAAAAAAATTAAGTGTACTCGATGCGATTCGTATATTCTATCGCCTGGCGCTGGTATTTTTACAAAATTTGATTCAGGTCTAAATGTACCATCGTTGAGACAAAAACGAGAAATGACTAATCCAAACGATGCCGAGTGCGAGCTATTGAGCAATTTTTGGCTAGTAAAGGATGCATTTACTTTTGAAAATATTGGCTTTACAAACACTGTACAAAATAAGAAATATCTTATTTGTGCAGATTGTGAAATAGGTCCTTTGGGTGTACAAAATTTAGATAGCCCTAATGAATTTTACTTGAGTCTAGACCGCGTAAAGCATGTTTGATAATTTACTGAAATTAAATTTTTTAAATGAATTATTATTTAATTTTAAATATTTTAGACTTTCGACTTTTGATTAAAATATTTGTTATTTTAAATAAATTCAACTAATCTATTTATATTATTTTTAAAAAATTCAATTTTAAATTTAAATAGAAATAGAAACAGTTTAATTTTTTGTATTTTATTTTTGTATTAAGAAAATTAGAATTTCAAGGATAATCAACAGACTCAAAAGACTGATTAACACTTCATTTATTAAAATCATTACTAAAAAGAAAAAATATTTATGTTAAAAATTTAGATAAAATAATAAAATTAGAAAAAAATTGAATAAAGTTATTGATTCAATAGTTAATTGAAAAATTTAAGGTATTTGAGTTAAATAATACAAATTTTGATACAAAATAAATATAAATTAAATTTATGTAATTGAAAATTGAATGCTCAAACGTAGAAAACTTGTTACTCTGAATTATCAGCCAATCATCAGTTTGTCAACTGGTACACAAAGATGACTAAGAATTAACTATGCTTGTCATGTATCTCAGAAACTTCGAAATGCTGACTAATGCATTTACCGCTTAATGCACATCTTAACTTAATTATAGACCTTTAAATATAGAAAAAAAGAATAAAATAAAAAAACTATATGCTCTTTATTAGGAATTTTTTATTTAAATATCTATTCATAACTTGTAAGTGTTGCATCATGTTTCATTCAATTTCTTATACAACCAACTATGCTCTATCAGTATATTAAAAGTTTGAAATTATGCTTAGAGCTTACACTCTATAGCAAAATATAATATTTAATCGGTAATCTTAACTTTTGGAGCAAAAATTCTTATTATTAATTTTTGAATTTTTTTTTAAATAAAAAGTTAAATTTTAATTCACATTATGTGTATTTATTCTATTTTATTAAATTTATTGAAAAATTATAATTTAAGACACAAAGTTGTACCATCACCAAGTTTTAACATGGAAATATCAACTCTCTTATCATTTTTTACAAATTGATTCACCTCTCGAATAGCCACTGTATCTGGATCTTGATGCTCTTGATTACATACTTTTCCTGACCAAATAACATTGTCAATTGCTATTATGCCGCCTTTTCTCAATAATTTCAGACACAGTTCATAATATTTTAAATAGTTTGTTTTGTCTGCATCAATAAACGCAAAGTCATACTGACCACTTTGGCCTTGATCAATCATTTTTTGTAGAATTTCAACAGCTGGTCCTAATTTTACTTGAATTTTTTTCTCTACCCCAGCCTCTTGCCAAATATCACGCGCTAAATACTGGTCTGTGATATCACAGCAAATTATTTCTGCATCATCAGGAAGAGCCATTGCCATTGTCATAGTAGTATAACCAGTAAATGCTCCCACTTCTATACATTTCTTCGCATTCATAGATTTTAATAAAAGCTGAAAAAATTGCGCTTCGTCAGTTGAACCAAGCATCATACCATCTTGATTCAATCAGAAAATAAAATTATCTAAAATTAAATTAGATAAGTTTTACTCACATGGCATAGTTTTGGTTCTTTCAATTAATTTTTCTTGTTGAGGCGTAAGCCGCAAAGAATGGCTGTTTATGTACTGTTGAATTGGATCATTTGAAGAATGTGATTTTAAAGAATTCATTTTTTAAAGTTTATGCTAAATTATAAAATTTATTTTTTTTATATACATTTTTTAAACATGCTTATCTTATAAAGAGTCTTTATTCTAACATTGTGATCAACAGTTCACATGTATAATGATTTTGGCAAAGATAGGACTTTATAATTAGAATAATGTAAAATTTACTTTTTTTTCATATTTTTTAAAGCAAAATTTAATCTTGGTTTATGTTTATCTTAGCTTTAAATTGTTTAAAATTTTTTGATTTTTTTGGAGAAACTATGCTTGATTAGCTCTTTTTGTACTTTGTGTAATTTTTAAATCCTACTAATTGCTTTTTATGATAAATAAAAAATACATATATTTTAGAATTAAAATTTATATGCATATTTTTAAATTTTTATCTTTTAAAATTTTATTCTTATTCAAAATTATAATTTTAATAAAATGTAAAATTAAAAATTCTATAATGAATACTATTTGTAAAAAAATTAATTTTAATTTTTTAAAATTCATGATTCTCTTGATTTTTATTTTTTTATTTTTCTTTCCAAAAACCCGTCATTATTTAAATAAAATTTAAGAATTCTAAAATTAATTTTAATTATATCATTATATAAATTTATTTGAATTATTAAAAATTTTTTTTAAATTCAAACAGAAAATGAAAAATAACAAAAATTCAAATTTAACTAATTTGGAAAAAAATGAAATTTCAAGTCCGGATAATAGTTAGATATATTTACAAAAATATTTAGAAAAAAAATCCGCCATTATTTCCGCCTTCTCTTCTACGGCCACCAAAACCACCACCGTTACCACCACGTCCTCCTCTTCTAAAACCGCCTCGTCCACCTCCTTCTTCTGCTCTTTTTTTCATTGCCGCATCATATCTTTGAGCCATATCGAGCAAACTTTGCGGTACGGCTTGTTCACCTTGTTTTAAAATATCAATCAATTCTTTGGCATGTTTCCAGTCTTCTCTACACATGAACGTCAATGATGTACCGGTTCGTCCAGCACGCCCTGTTCTACCAACTCGATGAACATATTCTTCAATATTGCGTGGAAAATCATAATTCATTACACATGTAATGTCTCTAACATCAATACCTCTTGAGACCACATCAGTTGCTATCAAAATTTTTACAAGTCCTTGCTTAAAGTCTTCTAGTGCTTCCTCTCTATCACACTGCTCACGATCACCATGTATCGCTTGACATTGTATGCCTTTCATTGCCAAATCACAAGACAAATTGTCAGCTGTGCTCTTTCGGCCAACAAAAACAATCAGCTTGTCCATCTCAGTCATTTCTTCGGTAATGAACTTCATCAATTTTTCACTTTTCTCATCCTCATCTTTGACCATTTCTAGCTTTTGAGTTACTGTCTTAGCTGCTCGAAGGTCAAGAGAGCCGACACATAACTGAACAGGATCGGTCAAATATTTTGTCGCTAATCTACGAACCCCTTCAGGCCAAGTAGCACTGGTCATTACAGTTTGTCTATCTGGACGAATGTCCAGCAATATCTTCATAATCTGAGGCTCGAAACCCATGTCTAACATTCGATCGGCCTCATCCAAAATCAGCATGGTCACACTGGTCACATTCACAATCTTGGCTGATATAAGATCATACAACCTACCCGGTGTGGCGATTATTATTTCAACACCTTTTGTACACACATTCACTTGTTCCTTACGATCACCACCACCATAAATACAAGCACTCTTAATACCTTTATAGTTAATTTTTTTAACTTCTTTTTCTATTTGTATGGCAAGCTCTCTAGTGGGAGACAAAACAAGAACATTTGGACCAAGCCTTTCTCCTCTAGGAGTTATTTGATTATCAATGTGAATAAGAGCTGGTAAAAGAAAGGCAAGGGTTTTGCCAGTGCCCGTCTGGGCTATGCCGACACAGTCCAAGCCTTTGAGTAGTATCGGCCATAATTGAGATTGAACGGGTGTTGGCTTATTGAAATTTTGTTTTTTACATTCTTCTAGAATTTGTGGATATTTTCTAAATGCCTGTTCAATTGTTTTGACTGGTTTTGGAACTATTCGAAATAGTTCGTCTTCAATTTCACCAGGTGTACGCTCATCCTGTTGTTTTTTATCCGAGCTGATGCCATATGACAAATTTTCTTTTTTAAAAAAATCAACCGTAATGTCAAAGTTTTCTTTGCGATACTTTTTGACCTCATCTCGGCTCATCTTGCCAATTTCTGCATCTTCAACATAAAAGTCTTTGACCACTGGTGGTTGATCTTTGAATTTTTCCATATTTTGTAAAGGCAACGATCTAATCAAGTTCCAATCAATTAAAGGCTTTTCATTATTGTTTTCATCTTCATTAATGGAGTTATGTGGCGAGTCGTCATGCTCTTTTTTCCATGACTTTTGAGACCGATCTCTAAACTGTTCATTGGATCTCTTGTAATTGTCCGATCTAGAAATATTCGAACAACTATTACAAGTTTGTTCTATCATTTGCATAGCTTTATCTAAATCAATTCTAGAAGAACCAGTTAGCTTTATTTCTGCAAAGCTTTGATTTCTAAGTTCGTCTCTGTTTGGAACGGTTATTTTAACATTGCATTTGTCTCTTATAGAATTTATGTTAGAACCAGCTTTGCCGATCAAAGCCCCTATAGATTTTGGGTCTATTTTTATGTAGTCGGTTAAAGAGCCTCTGTCATAGTCACGATAATATGATCCCCTCTCGTTTGATCTGTGTCTATCATTGAATGTGTCTTCACCGTAAGAGCTGGAAAAACGACTCCGACCAAATCTATAACTATCAGATGATTGTGTTGTAGTTGGTTTTTGAACTGATACGCTTGGAGAATCCCAATCGGCATCCCAATCTTCATCCATTTTTATTCTTAAGGGTTAATTTTAAACTTAATTCATGATTTAAAGAAAAAAAAAACTTGTATTTATATTAAAAAATTTTTTGAAAAAAGCATGCAGTTTTCTGAATATAAAATTTTTAAATAAAATATTTTTTTATTTGTGTTTATTTAATTAAACGACTTTAAAATCGTTATTTTTTATCTCTTTTCTAATAACTTTTTCTTTAAATTGTCAAAAAAGCAAATTTGATTAAGAGAGAATTGAAAAAAAATTTAAAATTTAAAAAGTCAAATTTTTTTCACTTGTGAAATTCTGATTTATTCTAAGCTTGTTATCAGTGCCCATGTTGAATCTGATATTCATTTTTACTTCCATGCTTAATACATCAATATAACGATAATTTCTTCTGCAATATTACAGTAGGCATCTCGCATTAGTATTCATTATTTCTGAGTATCCGACTCATTTTGGAGTTCAACTTTCCTAAACTACTGAACGCGGGGTTTTGAAGAGGAAGAGGATGAATTGATCAGATATTTGCTTCAAGAAGCATGTCAACTTCATAGACTTTAAGAAGGCCTTTGATTGCGTTCATAGAGAAACTCTTTAGACCATACTTGAAATTTATGGTATACGCCAAAAAATCATCAACTTGATAAAATTCTTGTGTAGTATAATTCTGGAAAAGGGACAATCTGAATTCTGTACTCTGCAGAGATTTACACATCACTAGCATACTTAAACAATTGCATTTAAAAAACTAGTATAAAGCTTTAGAAAAAAGTAAAAAGCCTTTTTTTAGTGTTGTCAGACGAACCCATGAGATGGAGACAGACCGGGTGCCTGCCAACCGGATCTATGAACGGTCAAGGCCTGGACCTGGATTGGTATCTGTGATTAAGGATCGCTTAAGATACAAATCTTCCTGAATGGGTCAGGATCTATGAACAGGTCTGCCAAAAAGAATCGTTATCTTTTAACCGGACTGACAAACAGTCACAGTTCAAGGAAATAACTGTACCAGATCCCAAACATTTGGAAAGTATTCCAGACGAAACCAGTCCCAACTGTGGGTACGGCTGCCAACACTACCATTCTTAGCATTAATTAATGTTCTATTTGTTTATTTTATACCAAATTTCACAAAACCAATTTCATATTGTCAAAAGAAACTATTTTTTAAAGGAGAGTTGTAAAATTTATTTTAAATTCTTATTTTATTAGAATTTCCTGGTTCAAATTATACTTTTTTAAAGCAATATTTGAAAAAAAAAACATAAAAAATGATGACTTTTGTGACAAATGTATTTGGAAAAACTTATTAGATATTTTTGTTTCTGTTTCGGGATGTGATCGACTCTGTTGTTAAACTATTCAAATTGCCGAAAGCCTTATTCAATAGAAAATGATCTGTGAAACCAAACAGAACAAAATAAAAATTTTTTTTAAAATTACTCCTTTTTAATAATATTTTTTATAAATAAAAGCATATAAATAATTTTTTTGAGTTAAAAAAGGAATAAAATAAATAAGCTATATATTTATATATATTTTAACAATTTACCATTCGTACTGATATCTGACCTTTTTTTAATAATTTTTTTAAGACTTAGTATTTGATATTTTAAGTTATCTATTTTAGATGTGATAATTTACTTTTTAAAACACTTTAATTCATCTTTTTAAATATCGTTGAAGCAGTTTGTAATCTAGTCTTACTTTTATATAATTTTCAAAATATTAACTTTATAAACGCTATGGATCATTAAAGTTAAGATAATTTCAAAGTAAAAAATTTTAATTTAGAAAAAAGGAATAAAATAAATAAACTATATACTCTTTATTAGGAATATTTTATTTTAGCTATCTATTCATAACTTGTAAGTGTTGCATCATGCTTCATTCAATTTCTTATACAACCAACTATGCTCTATCAGTATATTAAAAGTCATGCTTGAAATCATGCTTAGAGCTTACACTCTAGCAAAATATAATATTTAATCGGTAATCTTAACTTTTGGAGCAAAAATTCTTATTATTAATTTTTGAATTTTTTTTTAAATAAAAAGTTAAATTTTAATTCACATTATGTGTATTTATTCTATTTTATTAAATTTATTGAAAAATTATAATTTAAGACACAAAGTTGTACCATCACCAAGTTTTAACATGGAAATATCAACTCTCTTATCATTTTTTACAAATTCATTCACCTCTCGAATAGCCACTGTATCTGGATCTTGATGCTCTTGATTACATACTTTGCCTGACCAAATAACATTGTCAATTGCTATTATGCCGCCTTTTCTCAATAATTTCAGACACAGTTCATAATATTTTAAATAATTTGTTTTGTCTGCATCAATAAACGCAAAGTCATACTGACCACTTTGGCCTTGATCAATCATTTTTTGTAGAATTTCAACAGCTGGTCCTAATTTTACTTGAATTTTTTTCTCTACCCCAGCCTCTTGCCAAATATCACGCGCTAAATACTGGTCTGTGATATCACAGCAAATTATTTCTGCATCATCAGGAAGAGCCATTGCCATTGTCATAGTAGTATAACCAGTAAATGCTCCCACTTCTATACATTTCTTCGCATTCATAGATTTTAATAAAAGCTGAAAAAATTGCGCTTCGTCAGTTGAACCAAGCATCATACCATCTTGATTCAATCAGAAAATAAAATTATCTAAAATTAAATTAGATAAGTTTTACTCACATGGCATAGTTTTGGTTCTTTCAATTAATTTTTCTTGTTGAGGCGTAAGCCGCAAAGAATGGCTGTTTATGTACTGTTGAATTGGATCATTTGAAGAATGTGATTTTAAAGAATTCATTTTTTAAAGTTTATGCTAAATTATAAAATTTATATCTAATTTTTTTTATACACATTTTAAACATGCTTATCTTATAAAGAGTCTTTATTCAAACATTGTGATCAACAGTTCACATGTATAATGATTTTGGCAAAGATATGACTTTATAATTAGAATAATGTAAAATTTACTTTTTTTTCATATTTTTTAAAATTTAATCTTGTTTAAAAAAGAAACTCTTAATTTTTATAGAAGTTTAAAAAAATCAAAATCTATCGGAAATTGTTTAAAATTTTTTGATTTTTTGGAGAAACTATGCTTGATTAGCTCTTTTTGTTCTTTGTGTAATTTTTAAATCCTACTAATTGCTTTTTGTGATTAATAAAAATATTTAAATTAAAATTTTAGAACAAAATTTTTTTGCTTGATTTTGATTTTTTGATAAATGTATTTTTTAGGACAATTTTAATAATCAAATTTAAATATTGAAATAATTTTGGATAAATAAAAAATTCAAAATTTTCTAAATTAATGAAAATGAAGAACTTTTATTTATTTATTCAAAATGTTCAAAATGGATCAACATCGCATTTTAAGAATTTAATTACCATTTAATCTAAAAGTTAATTAAGCTATATGTTAGAAATGTTGTATGGTACCATATCGCGAATAGAACAATGATTTATTAATTTTGTTATTAATTCAGACATTTAAATGTTAATTTTATGGTTTATAAAAAGGTAATCAACATCTCAAATCATGAATAAAAGCTGTATTTGATAAATGTATTAACTTAATTAAGCTCTTAATCAAGCTATGCATGAACATGCATTTAAGTAAAAATATAAAATAAAGAACAAAATTATCAGCCAAATAGACGGCTTATTTTAAAAGATAAAAATTAGAAGAAATTTAATACTTAAGATAAATGATAAAGTTTCAATCTATTAAGTTGTAATTTAAAACCTAAAGACCTTTGTTGAAATTTAATAAAATTAAATTATTTAATTAAAAAAAAAGAGGCAAAACAAAATCAAAAAGCACTGTCAGTTTTAATGATATGACAAAAATAAGGTATTATTTACGCTTTGAGAACCGAATCCCAAACGGGAAATAAAAAAAAATTAATCGATAATCATAGGATAAACAAAAAAAATCTGAAAAAAATCGATTTTTTCTCCTAGCCGAGCAAGTGCACAATTTCTTACTAAACAAATTTGGTTCATATGGCTGACCAACATATGTTTCTAAGCGATTTTTAGTCTGATACCAATACTAAATCAATAATTATCGATCTACTAACTATCTTCTAAAGTACTCGACTCATGAACTAATTTAAAGCTAAGTTTAGATTTGATTTAGTTTGTTTTCAAACCTCTTATTATTAATGTTTATCAAACTTTTTTTTTTTAAATTTGACATTTTGGACTTGTGTATTAATTTCCTGAAATAGTCGACTACAAGTTGCCAAAAAGCTCAGTCAAAATACGAAGCTAAAATTTTATCTTTTCTAATAAAAAACTAAAAAAAAATCTTAATTTAAACTGGGCCAAGTTGTATTCTATAGAGGTTTAAATTTTAATCACTCTATATTTTAGACATTATTTTTTTTCTAGAGCATATCTTCTAGTCTATCTGTTCAAAAAATTATAAGTATTTTATTTTAATTTTTTTTTCCATGTGAATAAATTATTTGAGTCTGTAAATTAAAATTAGTGTGTATTCATTTTTATTGCGGTAAATATCACTCTTAAAAATAAAATAATTAAAGACTTTTTTTATTATGTTCTAAAGACTACACAGTCGAGAGACAAAGAATTTTTTTGTTTAAAAATGTCTTCTAAATGAATAAAAAAATGCATTCATATTTTTTTGTATTTAAATGCTAGTAATTAAGTAGATAATTAGACAGATGAGAGATAGAAGTTTTCATTTTTAGCAAAAAAAATTTTTTTTTTCGATCAAAATTTCGAAAAACCAAGTGTCAAATATGAGAAAAATAGTTTTATTTTTTTTTGAGAATTTTTTTTTTCAAATCAGACAAAAATGAAAAATGAGTTTTTTTTTTTTCTGAAAAAATTTTTTTTGTTTGTAATATTTTCAATTTAATAATAAACAACAACAAAAAAATAAAATTTTATTTCTATTTAAATTGATAAGTCTGCAAGCAATTGGCCACAATTCGAGCTTATACAATCAGCCCGAACAGATAATTTAAGAATATAATAACTGCAAATTAGATTAAGCAAATATAAACATATATATAAAGATAGCTTGAGCGCACAAGTGAAATTTTTGCCTCATAAATCAAATTGCTTTTCTAATCATCTTATCTAGGAAGAAAATTTTGACATTTTCTATTTGAATGGTAATTTCTCGCTTTTATCTCAAAAATCGATATCTAAAAGTCAAGAGCTTAAGACCGATTCCATTATCAATAAACTTCTGACTAAATTTAAATGTTTACCATAAGCTGCGTGGTAAACATAAATGCATTAGGAAGCGTTTAAGTAAATAACCTTAACACAGACTAAAATAGATCGAATAAATAAAACAAGAAAATTAAACAAGAAAAAAGCCTAAAACGCCTGTAAATAGAATTTTTCTTTTTTTGTTTTGTTTTTTTTTTCTCTTTTTTTTTTTGTTTATCTATTAGAAATAGTTGGCAAATTTAATTTAGAAGTGTTCGTTTGTTCGCTTTCTATAATCTAGAGTAATCAATCAAATAGACATAAAATACATTTCCCATCATTTTCAAATCAAATCGATTGAATTATTTATGCTTATTATCGAGCTGAATCCATTAGCCAGCCTAAACTTATTCCGTAGAATATTTTATTCTCAATCAGTAGATAGATTATTGGAATATTTTATGATTGATGCTCTGCACCTTAAGCAGCTTAATTCATAATCCGTTCAGGACAAAATAAAATCATCATTGTAAATTTAATTTGAAAAAAAAATTTTAATTTTTTTTTTCCATTGTTTAGAATTAGAAATAAGATGTTTGATTAGTGGACGCGATGTCGACCAATTCAACGTGTTCTACGAGCAGCGTCGCTTCGCCGGCGCTCATAAACTCCGTGTCTCAGCTGATGCAACCAGTGAATCCGAGCCCGAGCACGCCGAACAACTCGGTGCTGGTGCCGGCACACGGCTCGGCCAGCGCCCAGGTGTTCTTCAGCAGCCAGGAGGAACGCACATACAAGAAAGAAAAGCAGATTTTGTTCGAATTCGAGGCCAAATCCAAAGGTAAGCAGCAACTGGTTGTCAAGATCAGCGATCTTGGCCACCGTTTCTATTCTAAACAAAATAAAAAACTGGTTCACTTAAAGAAACAATGAGAATATTGGAGTAGAAGTGATTCTACGTGAGCAAAATAAATCACTTGAAAAAAATTAAATAATTCTTATTTTGCGACCTGTAAATCTCATCATCGGTCCTTAACAAACAAATATTTACTTTGAAAGTTTTAAAATAATAAAAATGTTTCAGGTGTTTAAAAATTTGGTTTTTCTTTTTTTTTTCATTATTAAAAAAATAAAATATCATAAAACACGAAACAATTCTAGTCAAAAAACTATGTCAAATTTTAATTAGAACTCTTTTTTTTTTTCTTTTTTTTCACTAAAAGTTGTTTTCCTAATTTCGGTCAGCTCATTTCAAAAGTTAAAATAGAAATTTTGTTTTCATAGAAATGACCGATCAAGAAACACAACAGATCGGCATTGCCAAGCTAACATCCGACTCGGACCTTAGTGTCTTTCAGCGTCACAACTCGCTCAGGCACCGCTCTTACTCCTTTCTCATGCCCAATAGGCTTTTTTCTCACAACACCAGGTCTCTTAGTCACCATAGCTTAAACCACTTTGACACTTGTGATTGGAGACGAAAGTTTTTTAAATATAGAACAAGTTTTTATAGCAAAAAATTGTACAAAAATTTTAAATTTTTATTTATTTTGTTTTTAAAGACTTGAAAAATCAGCTAAATGAAGGAATTAAATGTTTGGAACAGCGTTTGGACACACAAATATCCATTATGTACGAGCTGCAGGACTATTTCAAGAAAAGGGCCGAAGTAGAGATGCAATACTCGCGGGATTTAGACAAGCTAAACAAGCAAATATTGGCCAGGCACAAATCAGAGAAAACAAAGTGAAATTTTTATAAATTTTATTTAAAATTAGAGAAAAAAAAATTTTTGTTTTTCTTTTTTAGACGTGAGACATGGCATTTGCATTCCACGTTTAAACTCTGGGAAGCTTTATTGAACGACACTAGACAGCATTCAAAGTATCATCAAGTGGTGAGTGAAATATGCTCTAAGCAAGTGGGTGACCGGTTCGACGAAATAATCGAGGACATACGCCGCATGTTCATCAAATGCAAAGGCATTGGCCAGGCGGCCCATGAGGAAATTTTCAAGGTAGTCGGCGAGCTAAACGGTGCCATGAAAACTTATCACGACTACCAGAGCGAAGCCAAACAAGCCGAAGACAAACTCAAGTACGTTCAAGCTCAAAAGCCCAAGTTTGAAAAACAAAAAAGCAAGAAAAAACTCAAACAATTCGAAAAACAAGTCGAAAAACGACTTCACAAATACACCGATACTAAAGTAAAATCGTTCAAGGCTAGAAACGAGTACATACTTAGCATTGATTCAGCTAATGCATGCATTAACAAATTTTGTTCGGATGACATAGGCGATATAGTTGATGTAAGCTTTTATAAATAAAAAAAAAATTTTTATTTAAAAAAAAAAAATTAATTTGAGTCAAAAAACAATTTATTTATTTGATTTCTTAATAGATAAAGCTTGCTGAAAATTTTTTTTAAAGGTGAACTTAACTAATAATAATTTCTTTCTTTGCTATTAAATTGTTTTTATGCTAGAAAATGTTTAATTTATGATTATGATGAAAAAAAATGAAAAAATTTTTAAGAGTTAAGCATTATCTTAAAATGAACCTAATCGATTAATTACGAACAGAAACCGATAAGCTCATTTGAAAGAAAAAAAATTGAATTTTTTAATTTTGTTATCTAAAATGTCAGTATTGATTAGCATAGTTCAAAATAATTTAATTGTATTATCTAGATGATAAGAAAAATCTTGTTGAAACTTAGTCTTAATAAGAATTGAATAAAATCTGATTAAAAATCTTTGTAAATCAATTTATATTAATGCATATCTTTCTTTTACGTGCATTAAAATCAAATTCATGTGATTTATTTATTTATATAGGAAAAGTTTTTAAAAATAATAAATTTAAACTTTTAGTTTGATCGCTTTTTTTATAAAAATAATAAAAATTGAAAAAAAAATCTAAAGCTGGTTAAGAAAAAATTGTTCTTAAAAAAAATGTGCTTTTTTTTATTTAGATAAATTTTTAAAAGATTTTTTGTCAAGGGTTTATTTCAATTTTTCTAAAATAATATAAGTAAAAATTTTAAGTAAAATTCAAATTAGATATCTAAAATACCAAATAGTGACATAAATAATTAGAAATATTTTTTCAATAAATTAAGTTGCAACTATTCTACTAATAATGGATGTCTCTCACAAAAATTTAAGATTTAATCTAGAAATTTTTTTTATTTTTATGTTTAAAATCATAAGTTGATAATTTAAAAAAAATTTTAAAAAATATTTTTGATTAATTATAGTGTTGGCTACCGACAGTGACGGCCACTGGAGAACCACAACTTGGTGTTGGCCGTTTTGATGGCCGTGTTCAAAAATAAAATTGAAAAAATTTTCAAATATAAAAATTCGATAGATAAAAGAATTGAGCGTAAGAAAAAATTTAAAATTTAAAAAAAAAATTTCCCCCGGGGACATCAAGACAGCCAACGCCAAGTTGTGAAGGACCAGTGGCCGCCACTCACTTTACCCAACACAATAATTTTTTTTTTAAAGTCAAGTCAGTTACTTTAAATTAAATTTAATTAAAGACCTAAAAACAAGTCTAAACTTAATTTTTCTATTTGAAAAATTAAGTCATATACCTATTAAACGAATTTGTAAAATTCAGCATTTATAAAATTTACTTTTTGGAAAATTTTATAGGGTTTTTTTATTTAACTGATTTTTATATTTAATTTCAAGTAATTTTTTGAAAAAAATAAATAATTTTTTTTTAAATTGCAAATTATATATTGAATAATTAGTTTCTAGAACCATTAGTGACGGACACCGGTCCTTCACAACTTGGTGTTGGCCGTCTTGATGGCCATACACAACAATAAAATTTTAAGTCAAGTGATAACTTTGACTTAATTTTTTGTACTTAGACTTAAAAACAATTCTGGTTTACTTTTATAAAAATTTTTATTAAATTTTTTTTTTCTCCCGGTGACAGTTATTTAACAAAGCTATGCAGATCATAATAATAATTTTTTCAATTATTAAAAATTATATCCTAAAAAAAATTTAAATTATTGATGAAAATAAAAATTAGAAAAGATTATTAATCAGTAAAAAAAATACAGCTTCTATTTTTTTTTTAACATTAATTTAAAGTGTACAGACTTTGGCTTTCATGCATCAGTGGCAAAATGTATTTACATCTATCTCTCAGCACAAGAGAACATTAAACGCTCGCGTCAGCTCACTGTCGACCAAATAAGCCGCTGTATCGGCGATTTGGATTCCAATGCAGACAAACAAAAATATCTTGAATTTTTTCAATCAGTTTTTAACATTAAAAGCAAATTTCAATTCGAGCCTCATAAAGGCGATGAAGTTTCACAAGTAAATGCCCAGTCATTGATTCGACTTGAAATGGAACAGCGTTACGAACAACTCGATCAGCGTCTAAATACTCTAAAGACCGAAAATGACGAAATATTTAAGACCATAGAGGCCACTGAAAAATCTCTATTAAACTATTTCGATTTGAAAAACTGTGACATGTCCGATTTGTTCCGCGATTTAAATTTACCAAATCATTCAAGTGGTTCGAAGCAGAAAAGACTGGAAATAGAAGATTACTATGTTCAAAAAGTGAGGCAGTACACGACCAGTTCGAATTTAATAGCTCGTCTTGAAGCAAGACACAAAATGATGCAAAAGGCATTAAATGGTTGTGTAAATAGCAGCGACAAGCAAACATTGGACAAATTCAACCAGTTGATAAGCTTGGAAAAAAAGAAAAAGATTGGAAAATCTCCCATTATAGGCCAGCCTAGATTGTTCGGTGGAAAATTAATCGAATACATAAATGTGACTAAACAGGAAATACCTTTAATACTGACAAGCTGCATTAGAGCCATTAATCGACTTGGTCTTCATAATCAAGGCATTTTTCGTATACCAGGCTCCCAATTAGAAATAAATCAGTTCAAGGAAGCATTTGAAAAAGGCGAAGACCCACTAATCACTGTAAATCCAAGAGAAATGAACTCAGTTGCAGGCGTTCTTAAGCTTTACTTAAGAGAATTAAAAGAGCCCTTGTTTCCCAAAGAGTTGTATGACACATTTATCAATTCATTAAGAGTCAATACGAATCAAAGCTCTAACAATGAATCTTCAAGTGCGACTGATACAATGATCAATTTGTCACCGATTGAAAACATTGAAGCAATTAAGATAGATAATATTAGAAAAGCCATGTGCCAAGTTCCCAAACCAATCTACATAATATTACGTTATTTTTTCTCATTTCTAAATCAGTAAGTCATTCTATCATACAAAAATTTTTCATTTAAAGATCAATCTTTTTTCCTATTAGAAAAAAATCGAAAATTTTTTTTTCAAAAAAAAAAATATTTTTTTTTAATAGTTTTCATTATTGATATCTAATTATAATATCTATCAGAAATTCTAATTAAATTGAATTTTATCAAAAATGTCAATTTTGATTTCAAGATTGATTTGAGATTTTTTTTTTACTTTTTTTGTTTCTAATTAAAAAAATCTCAATTGTTTTATTGAATTACAGGAATAAAAGTATGTGAAATTCAAATAAAAATCTAAAAAATTATACTTTTTTGATGAAAAAATACATTGAAAAAAATTTACTAAAAAACTGCTTTTTTTATCTAAACAAAATTTATGTTTTCTTATATTTTAGGTAATCAAATCAATAATCAATTCGTATTGATGTTTAAATTTTTGTCTTTTTTGCTAAAAATATTTTAAAAAAAAAAGTTGCAGCAAAGTTTGTTATTTTAGTAAATTTTAATTTATCAAAAAATAAAGAAATTTTGTTCGATTTGTATTTGAATTTCACACTACCAGGAATATTGAAGTTTTTGATCAAAATTCAATGATCATGCAGAAAATATTTTTTTTTAAATTTTAAAAAAAATTTTAAACATAAAAATTTAATGCTATTTAGCATATTTTGAGAATATCAATGTGTTGCAAAATAACTGCATATTTCTACATGCATGAAATTTTGCAGAAAAAATAAATAAGTGAAACATTGAAATAAAATAAATAAAAAATTGATCTGAAAATTTCACTTTAGAATTTTAATTTATAAAATATTTAAGTTTGAGTGAGTTTAAAGATGAAAATATGATGGATGCATACAACATTGCCATTTGCCTGGCACCGACATTAATTCCAGTGCCAGATGACAAAAAAGATCAAGTAAATCATCAAACAGACACAATTGAGCTCATTAAGCTCATAATACAGAACAGTGATGAAATATTTTCAATGGAATGTGAGGGCCCAGTGTACGAAAAATTCGATAGTGAGATTGACAATGAAGAAATCGATGACGCGAGTGACGAAGAAGACGAACAGGACAAAAACTATGCAAAAAATTTGTCTGATGACGGTAAGTTACATTTTTATTTTTTTTTTCTCCTCTTGGCTAATCTACGCATTCACCCGTTTTGACTTGTTCTTGCTTGTTTTAGCGACTAGTCTTATTGAGACACCGTCGCCGAGCATACACGTTACTCGCATATCATCCGAGTCCATCTCGCCGTTGACATTTAATCGATATAGTCAACCGAATTTCCATCTAAAGCAAGAAAAACGTAGGTTTTCATCTTCATCTGCAAATACAAACTTTTTTTCATCATCCTCTTCATCCAATACTATGGCTAACAATCAGCATAGATCCTCGTCGTCCTCAAGCTCGGTGTCAAATTTTTACCTTCATGGCAGTTCTACATCGAACAGCATGGCTACTACGCCCACTCAACCAAATAGTAAATTCATCACCGAAGAGGACAGGCGATTTAACCTAAGCACAAGCATTGATGTTGATTCTCTAATCAAAAAAGTCGATGAGCTTGTCGAAACAGATGTTTAAAATATTTTTTTTCTTCAATTTATCCGATACTAGATGGTAATAGTTTATTCTGTTAAGCATGAGTGCACTAATCATTCAGTGATGTAAAAATTTTAGTGTTCACTTTACTTTTAAAATAATCATTTTCTTCCAATTAAATGATTTGCATGATTTTTCTAAAAATTCAAATAATTCTTTTTACAGCTTTATTTTTTGAAGTTCTATTCTAAATTTTAAGATAAAAAAAAATTATTTTCTTAAAAATTAACTATCTATTTATAATGAATTAGAAAGAATATCAAAAAATTTAGTAATGATCTTTTAATAAATTGAAAAAAGAAAAAAGTGCTCAAGATTTTTAAATTCTAAACAAATAAAGAATGCTATAAGTATTAAAACAAAGGCAGAATGTACTACGGTATAGCATACTTTGAGTGTTTTGAAGTTAAATAAAAATTCAAAGAAAAATTTTTACTTAATTTTTCTTAAATTTTGCAATTCTACGGAATATGTCAACAGACCAAAATAAAATATCAAAAAAAAATTTAAAAATTGATTATTGATTGATTTTATTTAATTTTAGTTAAAAAAAAGAAATTAAATACTTTATTTTAAGTAAAAAAAAAAAGTTCAAAATTGTGTTTTCTACTATGTAGCAATTTTTATGTACAATTGGTATTGAATTTCACAATATCATACTTTGTTAGAATCTTAAAGGCCGGAGGGTTTTTTTGACCCATTTTATTTGACTTCTTTTTTTTACTTTTTTTCAATGAAAATAAAATTATTTTGTAATAAATATTAAACAATTTTATAATATTTTTGATTAAAGATATAATTGAAAAAAATTATAAAAAATAATTAAATTTATTGAAGAAAAAACAAATAAAGGAAGCAACAAAAAACCCTTCCGGCCTTTTGAGTGTTAATCATAATTTCATATTTATGATCAAATAAGCTTAGATCATTTTAATCTCATTTTTAGACATTTCACTCTAAACCAAACTAAATTCGAAGGGTTTTTTTTGTCGCTTTATGTTTCATCTTTTCTTTGTTTTAGTTGAATAAATTTAATCATTTTTGAAAATTCTTTTTGAATATTACTAATCTTAAATCATCATGGAATAAAATTATTTAAACTTATACTACTTATTTTCGGGATCTGTTAGGATCTGGTGGTTCGCAGTTATAACATAAATAATAAAAAAAATTAAATAATATGCACTTCTAGCCCCAACAAATAAAAAAAAAACAAATAGGAAGAAAGAAATTTATAAATTTAACAAAAAAAAGTCTCAGAGTTATTTTTTCTATGTTAAATATTTTACACATTGTCAAATAGCAACGTATTGCACTGTAAAACTATAGACATTTACAGTTGACTGGAGTCGGTATTGTTGTATTGAGATAGCAACAACAATTAAATTTTAATCTGAAATACAAAAATTTTTAAGTTTTTCTAGTCAAATCAATGAAAAAAGAATTTAAATTAAATGTTTAATTAATATTGTGTAAAATAGTAATTTTTTTTCAAGTTTTTATAACCAAAAATTCTTTTGTTTTTTGTGAGTAAAAATTGATTTTGTGATTTAAATTTTTCTTGTTCAACCGGCTTCATCGAGATAATCACATTGTGGAAAATAAATGAAACGTTTTGGTAGAAAATGATTAAAATATTTAGAATTTTAAGGGAAGGATAACATTTTATTTTAGTATCATTTAGTTAGAAAATCTCTTTTAGAACTTAAAAAAATTAATTTTATTAAAATAAATTTTGAGCAAAAAATTTTTTTGTTATAAATACAAATTTTCTTTATTTTATGCACTTAAAATGAACTTAAAATTGGAAAAAAATTTTGTGTTTTTAATTTACTAACTTGACTAACGGGATGCGCTTGGATTAAAAACAAAAATCTAATCTAACTGAATTTTAAAAATTCAATTAAGAGTTTTATTGCACGGAAGCTATAGCTTTATACGACTACAAGGGTCGTAGTGAAAAAGAGCTTACATTTAAAAAAGGCTCTATACTGGCAATCAGAGGACAATTGTCGGCAGATTGGTGGCAAGGCTCCTTGTTATCCCCGAGTTGCACTAGCAGCATTAGCTCAAGTACCCCGACCCGCATCGGCTACATACCCGACAAATACATAGCTTTAAGAACCTCCCGAAAGTATAATATTTAGCAAAAATTGAACAAAAAAAATTAAAAAAATTATATTTTTAGAAGAATCAGGTCAAATGCATCCACTCCACAAACAAATATCATTCAAAACTCAAAAATAAGCAATTCCACACTAATGTCTACTTCAATGAAAGACTCGCTAATTTCCGCCAAGCAGTCCTCTAATCTTGCAAGCACAAGCTTAAATAACATAAGCACACCGCCTAGCGCCAGAAACGTTTTCAGTGACATAAAAGAGAGCGACATTCTGGACGACGACAACGACTCAAGTTCATTTTCACAATACAATTCTTTTCGATCCATGTCAAGCCAGAATACGTCTAAAATGCCTGTTAAGCAACGCAACTATTCAACCAATTCGACCCTCTCCGGATACAGCACAAACACTCAGAGCAGCCAGATTTCCTACTACACAATGAAAAATGTGACACCAAAATCAGATGATTCAAGCTTAGATGAGATACTCTCAAACGGAAAGCACAAACTTAAAATGAATCAAATCGAGGATGCATTGGCTTCTGTACTGGACGATATGAAACAGCTAGATTTTACCAAACAAGAGTCAAAGAGACCTGATCTGGTAATTGATTTGCCAATTAATTTATTAGTTAACACACCTACAGGTCCCAAAAATCAAACAAATAGAAGTTTTAGTCTTTCTGTGGAAGGTAATGATAAAAGTGATGAGCAATTGAAGAGTGTATCGACTACTTCAACTGAGTCCTCTTTGACTTCATCGTCCTCTTCATCAATTAAACTTGATAGTGAAAAATTTGACAAAAAAAAACCTCCGCCGCTCATGAAAAAACCGGACAGGTCCGAGGAATTGCTTAAAAAACTGGGTAAATCGCCCAGCGAAACAAACCAGTCGGAGTGTTCGTCGCCAACTGGTTCTATGCAAAGCTCCAAACCGGCTCTAGGTACTCGTTTATCTAATAGTAAAGCTACAGATGTGTGAAATAAAATTCAAATGTAATATAGAATCGGATAGTTTTATTTTTAATATTTTTTTTTAAATTTTGGTTATATTTTTTTTTTTCCAATCGATGCTGGTGCTCATCAAGTCAAACGTGCCGGATGCTTTTCATGTGCGTTTGTGAAGATTTCAATATAATCAAGTTTTTTTTTTATTATTTTTCTCTTTTATTTTATTGTTTGCTTAATAGCTTGGAATTAACTTTTAATTTTTAAACATAATAAATTAACGTTAATCGTTGCCTTTGAATAAAATTTAATTAAATTTTTTTTTACAACTTGGTTTTTCTTTAATTTTTTAGAAAAATTTGAAGCTATGCTTATTATGGTATACTTTAAAACATACATCCGTCAAGATTGGAAAAAAACTACACCGGGTGTAAATCACAAAAATTATTTAAAAAAAGCCATTTTTTTAATACTTTTATTTCTGTCTAATTTTATTTTACTATACAATCTTTATTTTGTAAAAAAAATCATCATCATATTAAAATTTTAAATAAAAAAAAATACATTTTAATACACCCGAAAACACCCTTGTAATTTTGTGGTTATAATATTTTCTTAATGAGCATAAAAATATACCCAAAATTTATAGAAAAAAAAAGAAAAATCTCTTTTAGAATTATAAAGTATGCCGCTTAAAATTGCTATTAAAAAAATTTTAATTAAATTTTTTTCTTAAGCTGTTTATACACAAATATATTTATAAAATACTTTTTTTTTAAAATGGTTCGCCATGTTAAAAAATTTATATATGAAGTTGGGAGAAGTTGATTTTTTCTGTTAAACAATTGAATAAACATAGAAACAGTCTTTTTTGATTAAAAGTTTTCGAATTGATTCAAAAAAGGCGCCAAGACATTAAATGTGAATTAAAAAAATTATGAATTAATTAACTGATTGTTTGGATAATTGATTTAAAAGTGCAAATAACATGATTTTTAATTTTTGTAAAACAATTAGCTTAATAGCGCAAGATTAATCACCCGAAAAATTTTATAAAAGTAAAAGTCATTTTCTCAATTTTGTCAATAAGGTCTTAATGGAAAAAAAATACTAAATTTAGGTCACAGAAGGGATCAAAATTGATTCCAACTTTTATTGCAAATAATTATTATTATTATTATTATTTATTGACAAAAAAAAAACTTGTATAGACCTCATAGGTCAAAATTAAATAAGATAAATATAAAAGTAATTAAATTTGACAAAGTCAATTTTCATTTTTTTAACGACGAATTTAAATATTCAACCTATATGCTCATATAAATTTATGCTATTAAAATCTAAAATATTTATATTGTTTTCATTGTAATTATTATAGTCCAACAAGTGTCTTAATAGAGTAATGTTTTGCTGATAATTTAGAGACTATTGAAAATAAATTTGATTGGGTCTAATAGACCCAAATTTTCGCATTTGTGTTTATTTCCAATTAGCTTTGATATTAATTTGCTAGCTAATGGACCATCGACTTGATATTCATCAGCTACCTCCGCATACTGCTTGTAAAATGATTCATTACTTTGACTCAGCAACTTCTTGTCATATAACGTTTTTAGCTCCTCGTAAATTTGTTTCGTTAATTTATTAGTATGGATTTGATTGAACATAAAAAATTTATAATAGATACTGATAATGACAATCACATATCTAATTTTAATAATGAATTCTTCAAAAAATACAACCAATTTAATTTCAATTATCCTATTTCAACAAATGAACTAACTCTCGCATTAAAAAGACTAAAAAGTGAAGCGGCTACAAGTGCTGACCAAATACAAAATCTGATGCTAAAAAATTTACCCAAAAATTCATTAAAAGATATCTTAGAATTTTTTAGTCTATCTCTTCGTCTAGGTATAGTTCCCACATAATAGAAAACTGCAAACATTATTGTGATTAAAAAAAGCCTCTATTTCACAAGATCCTTTTAACTATAAACCAATTAGTATAAAAAAGTTTTCTAGGAAAGTTACTTAAGCGTATAGTATACTCAAGACTATACAATTTTAGTGTGCTTCTCTCGCATTGAAAATTATTTAATAAATGAATAAAATAAAAAATTGACTTAATCGAAATAATACTATTTACTACTATTAAATAAATATTTAAACATCAAAAATCAAAATAAAAAATACCAAAAAAAATAGATAAACTTGATTATTTGCTTATGATGAGTTAATTTTAGTCTTCAGTTGTATAATTATACTTGGTATTCGTATTAGACTGTGTCCTAATGATATACAAAAATTGCATACTTTCATGAAGCTGAATGATGGTCTGTTATTTGGATTGTCACTTTATTTTGAGAATACCTGGGGGGCTATTGCGAGGCAATAGGTTAATGTATCGCCTGATACATAAGTCCAAATTTTTCTCTGGAAAAATTCTTCGAATCTGCAATATAGAATATGTATTAAAAAATCACTAAAATTAAATTGCAGATCTTTTGCCGAGAGAAAATTTAGGTGACACAAAACATAAACTGAAATTACAAATCACAAAAATTACAAAATGTAATGCTGAAATTACAAAATCTGTGCTTTTACAGTTAATCTGTCAAAACATTAATTATAGGATATGATGAGTCACTAAATAATTAAATGAGTCTTTTATCTAATCTAATATGCCAACTTTTTTAATTTATTCCATTCTGAAAAATGTGAAGCTCTACAGAATTGATTTATTATTGAATAAAAAAATTTTTGGCAATAAAACATTTAATGTCATTTCAGATACTAAAACAATTTTTATTATTTTAAGTGGATTATTTATTAAATAGATTTCTTTAATTATTTTCTCAAGACAAATGGTGACATTGATAAATAAGGTAACTTTAGATAACTTAAAATTAGCTTCAATTATTTAAATTAAATCGCATGATTTTGAGGTATGAATAAATAGTTTAGATTTTCAAGTATTTCATGCCAGATTTCGAAAAAATAAAAGTTTTCTCTTGACTAAATGAAAAGAGCTTAAATTCAATTGAATTTTTTTTTTCGGAATTTTAAATACAAATATTTTTTTGAGTCTTTTTAAATAAAAAAATTCTTAATATTTCATTTTTTCTTAAAAAAAATTTAAAAATATTTTGGCCATCGGTTATTTTAAAAATTTTTTGGATATTTTAACAAACTTAATATTTTAATTATATTTTAAATATAAATTCGAAATTTTTATCGAATTTTCTTTATGAGTTGGCTCTTTTCAACCAAAAAAAAATCTTTTTAAAAATAATTGTTACTTTTCAGGTAGGCAAATTATTTACACGTCGAAAATTATCTAGGAAAATGGCTAATCAAATGCAGTCAACAGAAAGAAAACGACGAAGAATAGCATTGATCACCGGTATTACCGGTCAAGATGGAAGCTATTTGGCTGAATTGTTGATCGATAAAGGTTACATGGTGCATGGAATTGTGCGTCGATCAAGCTCATTCAATACAGCAAGAATAGAGCATTTGTACAAGAACCGAGTGACACACACTGAAGGCCAAATGAAATTGCATTATGGCGACTTGACTGATAGCACCAATTTGGTCAAATTAATTTCTGAAATTCAGCCAGATGAAATTTACAATTTGGGAGCTCAAAGTCATGTGAAGATTTCATTCGATTTGGCCGAGTACACAGCTGAGGTTGATGCAGTGGGCACTCTGCGTCTCTTGGACGCAATTCGAACATGTAATCTTGACAAAAAAGTCAAATATTACCAAGCATCAACAAGTGAATTGTATGGCAAAGTACAGGAAATACCTCAGACAGAAAAAACGCCTTTTTATCCTCGTTCTCCGTACGGTGCTGCCAAACTATATGCCTACTGGATCACTGTCAATTACAGAGAAGCTTATGACATGTTCGCTGTTAATGGCATTTTGTTCAATCATGAATCTCCACGTAGAGGTGCAAATTTTGTGACTAGAAAAATTAGTCGTGGTGTAGCCAAAATACATCTTGGTCAGCAAGAATTTATTTCTTTGGGCAACATTGATTCCAAAAGAGATTGGGGTCATGCTAAAGATTATGTTGAAGCTATGTGGCTCATGTTACAGCAAGAAAAACCAGAAGACTATGTGGTTGCCACAAATGAAGTGCATAGTGTGCGTGAGTTTGTCGAGGCTTCGTTTCGCGAAATAGGCAAGGAAATTGTTTGGGAAGGAAGTGGCGAAAACGAAGTAGGCAAAGAAAAAGATACAGGAATTGTGCGAATCAAAATAGACCCTAAATTTTATCGACCCACTGAGGTCGATTATTTACAAGGAAGTGCCGAGAAGGCCTACAAAGACTTTGGATGGAAACCAAAGATTAAATTCGACGAGTTGGTCAAAGAAATGGTTCATGCTGACATAAAATTGATGAAAAACGACCCTCTTGCATAAAAATATGCATTCAAAATTTTTTTTGGTACTAATTCTTTTAAATATTTGAGATATTTAAAAAAATATTTCGAAATCTAAATTCTTAGTTGAAAATTATTAATATTAGATTTATTTATTAGTTAATAAAATCTAAAAATGAAAAAAATTTTTTTAAAAATTTTGTGTAAATTTCAATAGAAATTAATAATCGATTTTGTTTAAAAATTTTAAAGCATTCTTTTGTTTTGTTCAAATATTGAAAAAATTAAGACTTTCAGTGTCTATATATTAAAAAAAGTTTCATAATTTATTAATAGTAAAAAAATAAATATCTAATCTTCGAGTCTATTATATTCTTTAAAGCCATCCTCCAGCACAGCAGACACAAATTCATATTGATCATTTGCTTTTCTAAATGTGCTCACAATTTTGTGTGTCGCAAGAACCCAATTCTAGGAAAAAAAATTAATTTTTTTCATGAACAAAAATAAAAAAAACTAAAAGATGTTTTGAAATTTTTTGTTAAGCGAGCAAATTTTTAAACCTGAATAACAAGTTCTTGGTCAGTCTCAGTCCATTTAGCCGGCACAAAAGAGTAATCAACTTCTACAAGAGAATTGTCCACTTGGGCTAGAATTTTACTTCTATTTACATCCAAAAGTTTCCAGCACTTGGAGTACATTTCATCGAAGTTTTTCTCACGTGACATTATTGAAAATTTAAGATTAAAAAAATGACTAATTTTCCAGGTTTTTAAACTAGCAAAATAATAATGCATAGTATTGAAAATATTTTCTCACCACCTAGAAAAGAAAAAGCTTCTATCTCTAATCAAGCATGATTTCAAGCAAAAACAAAGAAAAAAAAACAAACATAACAATTGCAAATAATTTGTTCGTCCAGAAACAAATTAAAGCCAAACGAAATAAAATTTTTCTTTATTTTTAGAAAACTGAAATGATTTTTTGTAGAGAAAAAAAAATTTCTTAAAGCACTTTGTTTAAAACGAAAGCGCTTCTAATTTTCTTAAAACAATAGATAAATGTTTTAAAATATTTGGATAGGAGAAATTTTAAAATTAAAATACCTAATCGAAACAATCAGATGAGTGAGAAAATGGTCGCAGTAGAGGGGGTAGAAAAAAGGAGGGAGGCTGATTTATGCAAGAGAAAGAGAATGAGAAAAAAATAAACATTATTTAATAATTGAAATTTAAAATTTTTGTTTATAAATCAAATGAATAAACTTTTTATTTTACCAAGATTCATCATGATTGTCGACATCAAGTTGAATAGAATTAAAATTCCATGAATACCATGTTTTTTTTCTTGTTCTCGTTCTGTGATAGAATTAATAAAATGTTTCTTGCCATATAGGGCTCAATATAAATACCTATTGCTTGGTTTGAAAATTTCCATTATCTAATCAATACTAAATTCACTCTTAGTTCTAAAATGAGCACTAGTGGCGCATCAGCCTTTAGCTTTTCATCGGGCCCAATCTATCAGACATACGGGTCTAATTCAATAGACAACATTGTCGACAATGCTTTACGCCGAAGTTACTCGGCACTCAATCTAAGCCAAAGCGACAACTACCATACTTTAAGCCAGGCTTACTTGCCAACTGCTGAACAGCCAAACAGAGTTGCTTTGAGCTCTAGCGCAATAAATCTGGCCAGCGCCAACCAAGAAGGTCGAAGTGGCTGCAAATTCTTGCCGCCAATCTCCTTGGACCAGTACAAACTGAACAATGATCCTAATCCTGAAATTATACGCAAGAAGCCGACCGACAAAGTTCGCTACAGACAAGATGTGGCTATTCGCTTTTTAGAGCCACCTCTACCACCCAAACACGGTGATATTGTGGTCAGACAATTGCCTAATCGTCAAATAGCACCAGCTCCACCTCTAATCGTGCGTCAAGCACCACCCAAACCTGCCGACCCAGCACCGCTTATTTTGCGCGAGGCCCCACCACCTCTTCCACCAAGAATTCCAGACACTACTGTTCTTGTACCTGGCAGAGTTTTGCCACCTCCAACTAGAAAAGTAGTGGTAGAACGTTTGCCACCAATTCCACCAAAACCTCAACAAATTTTTGTCGAAAAATGGCTTCCATTCAAACAGCAAAAAAGACGAGTTGTCTTCCATCCTGCTGAGCCGGACTGTGTTTTGCCAAATCCAAGAAATTTGGTCATACAATGGGAAGCTCCAGAAGTAGAAATTACTCGTGAATATAAAAATTTAGGAACTCAATTGGCCGATCCTGAGGAATATAGTAGAAGATATGGCTCAGAATTAATGAGACATGAGGAGTTTAGAGACGCTGCTGCACGCATTGGGGCTCCAGAAGCCGTTACTGTTACCGATAGTCATCGCGAACTAGGCCTCCCTGAATTAGAGGGCGAAGTCGAAGCTTTAAGACTCGTAGATTTGGAAAGAAATGGTCTTAGCGAGTACAGGAACTATTTAAACAATTTGGGAGTAAGTTATGATTCGGCTGCCTTCAGCTCATCGGCAAGTCCTTTCGGTTTGATAACTTCAAATGACTCGGCTAATTTGATGAACGTCAATGAGGCTCAATCGATTGCCAATGATGTCAATGCTAGCACTGAGAAACCAGTTAATGATGCCGAATTGAGAGCTTATTTCAATTCGCTTGACACTAATGGCGATGGTGTTATCAGTTATGAAGAATTGAGACAGGCTGCTTTGTAAATTAAACTAATTATACTCATCAAAAATCAGCTCTTTAAGTCATTGAAAGGGATTTTAATATTTTAGATTATTCTATTTATTTTAATGATGTTTTTTTTTCTCATTAAATTTAACAAAAAAATTTTGCAACAAAAAATTTTTTTTATAATCAGGCTAAATTTATTACATTTTCTATTTTTTTTTAAAAATAAAATTTAATTCAAAATTTTTGCATATTTGTTACAAAATTGTCTTCAAAAATGATATTTTAAATAAAAAATAAATTCAAATTGAGTCTATAGAAAAAGATTAGAAAATTTTAATTTTTTTTTAAGATTTGACCTTTTTCAAATGGCTCTGTTAGTCTGGATTTTCTCAAGACCCAAAATACTGAAGCAGTTATGCATATTACTTTCAATTTCTTTGCTTTTGGCCTTTCCAGATCGAAAAAAGCTTAAAAATTATTAAAGTTATCTCACTTGAAAACAGGTGACTTGTGGAAAAATTTTAAAAATTCAAAAAAAAATTTTTTTTTAATTTGAAATTTTAAGAAAAATTAAAATTTAAGTCTTGAAAGAATTTGAAAATATTTCGAAGGTAGACTGAAGGAGTGAAATAAAGTTAGTTTTTCTTTTAATTTTTGTTTATTCGGGACAGCGCGAACGCAGTCCCACTCTCATAAATTGTGCGCTCGAGTTTCCTCATTTGAGGAAATCGCAAGCTTCAGCCAGTCAGTGGTGCAATGACTAAGCCTCCGTCCCGAATGCACGGTGTTCTTGATCGCCGTAGCATTAACGCCAAGTAAGTATGATTTGTTTTAAAAAAGAGCTTTTATTTAATAAAATTAAACAAGTTAAAATTAAGATTTTTTTTATTAACTTAGATGATTTAGATAGACATCTTTATGTTAGTAAAATGCCTTACAAGAATTTGGTATATTTGTTGTTAGAAAGCATTATTTTATAATTTTTTAAAAAGATAAGAGGTGTTTTTTCATTTTAAATTTTTATTATTCGGGACAGCGCGAACGCAGTCCCACTCTCACAAATTGTGCGCCCGAGTTTCCATCATTTGTGGAAATCGCCAACGTCAACTAACCCAGTTGTGCAATGGGCAAATCTCAGTTGGATCGTAAGGAGTTCTTGATCGCCTGTACAATTGCGCCAGGTAAGTATGATTGATTGCTAGACTGAACATTTATTTAAATTCAACTTTTATTCAAAATAAAAATGTTTGTGTTTTAACTTGTTTTACGAAGCGGCATCTCTATCCAATATAGTATAAAATATTTTTTAATTGCAAAAAAAAATTTTTTAAACCAAATTAGCATAAATCCAATTTTTTTTGAATATTACATTTTTACCCAAATTTGGAAATTTATTTTTTTGAAAAATTTAAATTTATTAAGTGCATTGCATTTTTTGTTGATTAGCTATGAAAACAAAAAATATTTTAAATCAAAATCTTAATTTCAATTTAAAATCAATTTTTTGATCGTAAATGGCAATTTAATTTTAAATTATGTTATTTTTTGAGTTATTTTTCATTAGGAAAATTGAATATTAAATTATAAATAGATGAAATTTATTCAATATATAAAAATTAGAATAAGCCTTGATAATTTAGAAAAATCAAAATTAAAAATCAGAATTAATAACCTTTGAACCATAACGATTAGAACCAGATTTTCTAATTGAAAAATTGAACTAATTCACTCGATTTTTTTTCGACAAATTACATTTTATTTTTTTTCAATAAACATTTATTTACTTTATTAAATTTAGACTGAAAAACTTTATCTTTATTTTTGCTTAGTAATAAAAACCCCAGTCAAAAAAAAATAATAATCAACCAAATAAATTTAAAATCAAATTTATATTATTAAAAATATCTAAAACTTATACATTTTTAATTATATTTAATTCGAATATCTTATTTTAAAATCAGTAAAATAATAGTTAATAACGCGATAGTAGCAATAGATATCAATTAATCATTTTTGTTTGATTTTACCCAAATTCTTTTTATTACCAGATTTGAAACTTTTTGTTTGACATTCCCAGCAAAAAATAATTTTAGTATGATTTTTGCAAAAACTTTTCTTTATCTTTATTTGACTTTCACAGATTTTTGTTTGACTTTACCATTTTACCCGTCTCGTTTCACAGGTCTCGTGTTGTAGCTTATTATTTTTATTATCTTATTAAGGATTAAAACGAAGGCAACAAAAGTAAGAGCTCAAGCCTTTTAAATCAAATAATAATCTCTTTAAATAATGCTTTAAAAAAGAATGTCAAAAATACTCATAAAAGGAGAAAAATTTATTCATCCAAGAAAAAAAAATCAAATGGTGGTCCAACAAAAAAAGGTGTAATTATTTAAAATTAAAGAATAAATTATATAAAAATTAAAATTTTATTTATATTATTTTATTTTTGGTACTAAGAAGTATAAGCTTGGTGTAGTTAAATGTAACATGATGACTTGGTTACACCAAAAAAAAATTTGCTTATCATAACATAGAATAAATTAGGAAAATATATTTCAGTCCACAATTTTCAATTTATATATTCTGTTTTTTAATCCATTTGTGGTATTATTTAAAAAATTTTAGATTTTTAAAAATTACATCTTTAAATAATTATTGCTGACTTGTCTAAAAAATTTTTATTCAATAAAAAAAGTGTAATGCAAATAATTTGAAAAAAAACTTTATTTCATAGAACAAAATAAAATTTTCAAATTTTATAAAGGTTATTAAATTATTTATTTAAGCCATATTATTAATTACTAAGCATTAATAAAACATTTTTAGAGAGAAAATAAAACTTTGTTTTTGTTAAAAGTGATTTCAAATAATGTTTGAAAAACAATTTCATATTTGAATAGCTCAGAAACACTACCACTGTAGTTAATGTCAAACTATTACGTAACAACAACAAAAACAAAATCTTAATAATACTGCTCTGTTCTAATTGCAATATCGATTCCTGTTCAAAACTGATCTTTAAACAAATCTCGTTTAAATTTTCTCTTTGTAAAATGAGTCTATTGCCTTAGCAAATTCATACTGTTGAATATTACGTGTTTATTAGCAAATAAACTAAAATAAAAAAACCATGACAATATGAGAATTAAAATAGTTATTTAAAACATTACATTTATTTTCTCAATAAAATAAAATTTTCCAACAAACAAATTTATACTCAGTCTTTTGAGCAAAGAACCAGCACCAAAGTCTGAAAAACAAATGGATGAATTAAAAAAAAAAATTGGGACATTAAATCAAAATATTCAAAAATGTCGCAATCAAATCAATCAACAATACTTGGAAATTGAAAATGAAATTGATGCCAGAGTTGAAAAATTAATCGAAGACTTGAAAAAATTACGCGAGTCTCTTAAAAATCAACTAAACGATCAAAAAAAAAACGCTTTAATGCTTTTAGACAGAATACCAGATATTAAAATAAACAATAATCAAGATCCGAATAAGCAAATCAAAAACGTTGAACATTTACTTATAAGAGTTGATGATATTAAGCTAAACATACGTTTTTTTAAGTCAAATCTAAAACTGGATGCTAATTCTTTTCTAGGTAAATTGGAAAGTGTCAATGAAGGAAAAAAATTAATTTCAAATAATGACATTGATTTAAAAAAATTTGGTTCATATGAATACGAAATTCCGTTTAAGTGTAAAAATATAATTTTTGCCTTTTTCCCCGATTCGACTTTTATTAAAGTAGTCGAGGAAAGCCTATATGATAATTTTCAATTTACACTTAGCATAGATCTAATTGATAATAAGAAAATAGTTCGCAAAATTAGCGAGCCAATAGGCGCCTTCAGACTCAAAAAAGTAGTCACTAACAAATTTAATAATAATTTTCTAGTACTTATTTCAAATAATTTCAATGAATTCCAAGATTATTTGAAACTTTATGATAAAAATTTTACTTTGTTTAAGACCAAGGGCCTAGGATATACGCCCCAGAATATTTTTATGTGTGACAACTTTGTCTATTTGATCAAACAAAACAATCAAATAGAAAAGTATGATTTCAAATTTAATTTGCTAACTACTTATTCTGTTCAGACTAGTGAACGGTCTGCAGCGTTTTACATGCCCAAAAATTACTATTTAATGCAAGTACAAAATGACAGGTTGTTTTGTGTGGACTTGGAAAGATCAGAAATAAAGTTGATTAGTGAACGAAATGGAAAAGTGATCAAATCGTTTCAAATCGAACTTAACAGAGAATATTGCCTTGTACAAACAGATTCAAATGATTTGATCTATGTTTTGAATAGGAAAAACTTAAAGCTAGACGTTTACAATTTAAACGGTATTCTACTAGTTCAAAAAAGAGTTGATGCTAAACGTATCGAAGAAATAGATTATTTTCATGCTTATTCTGATAAAAGCATACTAATATTGGACAAAAACAAACAACGTATTCGTTTTATATAATTAATTTTTTCATTTTTTAATATTTTTACAGTTTCTATTATACCTCAAATTTTTTTTATTTCTATAGATTAAAAAAAAACTATTTTAAATTAAAACTGGTATTATTATTTTTTTATGTATCCTACTGATTAGAGAAAAAAATAATAAAGACAACATGCCTCAAACTGAAATTTTCATCTTCTATTTTAAAAGCAATTTTTCTAATTCACCTAAATATTTATTCATTTTACTTTCTGAATTTCCATTTTTCTTGTAAATAAAAAAAATTGTGACTGCAAAAGCAAAAGTCAAAGAAGCAAAATAAGTGAATATTCGTTTTTTGTCTTATTTCTTCTAGGAAAATCGTAATAGAATGTGACAAATTATTTATTTATTTTTATATTTCAGTAAACGCCTAGAAGGCGATGAAAAAAAAAGAAAAAAATTAAATAAAAATGGCAAAATGAAAATAATTTTAAATTTTTACATTTTCATATTTTTAGATTTTTTGTGCAATATTTAATAATTTTATAATTTTATATTTATTGCCAAATAAAATGAGAGAATTATTTCAATTTTAT
>PJRA01000313.1:649356-659586 GCA_016987375.1 Brachionus koreanus | reverse complement strand
TAATTAACTTTATTTGTGACAATATTCACCTTTTGAGTCTTCAACCTTCCTTATTCGCTGATTAAAACATCTAATTGCCTTTTCAATATTTTCCTTTATTACCCTTCCGACACCGATTTGTATTTCCTCTTTAAATTCTTCTCTTTTTGAGAATTTATTTGGTTTCATAAAAAAAAAGGAAAAATTAATTTAAATGCTACTTAAAGAGTATATTAATAATGCATTCTAGTAGCCTTTCAAGACAGCTTGTTATGCTAATAGACCTGTTAGAAGTTAGTTAGTTAGTTAGAAGGGTTAGGGTATATTATATCTTGATTTATTATATATAAATATTGTTTTTTTTCTTTATAAATTGATTTTAAAATGAAAATAATTTTATTACTTTGGCAGAAATCAAAAATTTAACACTCAAAAACCGGAGGGGTCTTTTGAACCCCTTTTGTAACTTCCTTTATTTGTTTTTTATTCGATAAAATTTAATCAATTTAATAAAATTATTTAATTTTATAATATAAAATAATTTTATTTTCATTGAAAAAAGTATAAATAAGATTCAAATAAAAGGATCAAAAAATTCATCCGGTCTTTGAGTGTTAAATTAGCAAAAAAATTAAAATCGAAGAAAGCTAATAATGATTCGTCCTAATAAAATATAGAGTGAAATTTCAAGAACTAGATTAAGATTAAGAGTATTTATTATTCTAAAATTTGTGCTACTTACTGAAACAAAACTTTATTACTTTTTTTTTAAAACTAATAATTAAAAAAACACTGTTATATAATTGTAGGCTAAAAAAATAAGAAATTACCTTTTTAAAAATATTTCGATATTTGATAAAAACAAAATTAAAATTTTTCACATCAAGTTTGAATAAGTTTATTTAACTAGTTATTTAAAATTAGATTAATTTCTTTAATAATTTTTTATAAGTTAGACTTAATCAAAATTGACAAAAATTAAAGTTAAAACAATTAAATTTTATTTTTTTATTTTAGAGTACCAATAAATTTTTAATTTAAAACTAATTATTAATTGATTAAAATCAAAAAGTTGATATAAGTATTTCAGCGCTATTTTCGCTTTCAGTTCCAACCATTTTCAAATACATTCTCTCAGCATTAGGGTCAATCGGATACCAATAAGTCCATACTGATTTACCAAATTTATTTAATTTCTTGGAACGTTTAATGTGAGCTAGATTTGCGATCGATTTTGAATTATTAAAAAGCCAATTAACTGTTTGCTCAGTGTGACCTTATAGTTTAAAATTTAAAAATTTTTTTTACATTTTAAAAATTCTAAATGAACCTTTTATGTCAGTAATTTCAAGTTCGATAATGCTTGCAGAACTTCTTGTTATTTTCGAGAGATCAACTTGTAGGTTTCTGACTTCATTCTTTTCTGTTTTTAGATCAGCTTTTTTATTTATATCGATGAAAGCTGGCACTTCACAAGTGAATTTTGTTATTTCATTTATTTCTTGATATAATTGTGAATAGTCATTGACCATTTTGACATATTTAGAATATGGTTTATCAGCAATTTTCTCCAATTCAAGTCTGTTGATACCTGATCCGATGCCAATCGAAAAAATGGACACCTTACCATTTTTTAGTGTGTCTGCAGTGGTGTAAACATTATGTGTTCCAGAATTACTATAACCATCAGTAAACAAAACTACCACTCGTGGAGTCAATGTTCGACCAAATTTACTAAATAATAAATTAGCCATATTTAATGCATCGCCTTCAATGAAAATTAATTTTCTTTAAATCTCACTAATTTTATTTACCTGTAGCTGTTGATCCACCAGAATATGGCAAGTTTTTAATTTTGTTGATTAAATTAGCCTTGTTTTGATCTGTATCAATCAAACTGGAAATCATAGATGCCCCAGCTATTAAATAAAAATTAGATTAATCTTTTTTTTTTTTAAATAAAAACTACATGAATAAACAATTACTCCAACTTTTACTTTAGTTGGTCCAATATTCAAATTTTCTGCCATTTTTACACATGCATTTTTAGCCAATTCAAAATTTGTAGCTCCAACACTTCCTGATGCATCAATTACCATTATAATGTCCAAAGAACTTTGCTGACAAGTCGAATTTTGCGACTTGGCTACATAGACTAAAGACAACAAGACAAGAAATTTAAAATTCATTTCTATCTTAATAGAATTATATAAATTTTTTGTTTAACGAGCTACAATTTATAGAGCAAAATTTTTAAATGTGATTGAGTTTACATCTTCTTTTTTTATGAGAATATGACATTATGAAAAAAAAATTGTTGATACAATTTTTTTTAATGGGGTAAGAATCGTATAAACGAATTATTTTTACTAAGCTGGGGTTTACTTAATAATTTAATGTGTACATGGGGTAACAACTTTTAAATTTGATATTTCTTGTAAGTAAAAAAAATTTAAAAAAAAATCTCATCACCTAATTTTGACACAAGCCTACGTGTCAATTTAAAACAAAATTGATTTTTTTTAAATAAAAAAATAATAGTCAGATTAAAAAAGAAAAAAATTTTTTTAAATAAAATTTTTAATCCAAATATTTTTGGTCAATAGATGGTTTGAGTTTTAGAAACTTATCTTCTTGTTCATTATAAACAAAGACCCCTTAAAAAAAAAAAAAAAACTAAAATAAATATTCATCTTCAATTAATAAAATCTACCTTTTCCATTTTCCCATTCATTGTCATCAAAAAAAAAGAACAATTCTTTATGTCTTGCAACTGATCGACCATTAGTGAGATTTTTAATTAACTCATCATGTACAACCGGGTCAATTTCAATTCCGTAGAAGTCAATTTCTTCATAATCATCAAACTCAAATGAATTTTCATAAAATTGAATAGGGTCTAATATTTTTTTAGTTATCTCCAATGGTACACATGTATATCCAGATCCTGTCGAATCTTTTTGAATCAATTTTTTTGGCTCCTCATTTAAATAGAAAATATTCATTGATCTCAAGTCTTTTTCGCCACAAACTATCATATCACCATGTTTAGCTTCACCAGGTATATATTGTGAGTAAAAATCGCTTCTAGAAAGTTCCATATCAGGATCATAACTTTGACTTAAATAAAACCTTTGGCATTTTTTTCCATTCATCTTAAATTTTTTATTTTATTTTTCAAATTTCTAAATTATGATAAAAATATTATGGAATCAAGATTTTGAAAAAATTTTATTCAAAAAAAAATCTAATAATTTTTTTTCTTATTTGTCTAAAATAATTAATTAAATAATTTGTATTCATCAAAAGTTTTGACACCTTTAGGTCTCATAAAATTCTTGCTATAAGGAATATTTATTTCCGATTTGTGTCTAAGCATCATTGAAGTGCTTAAAAAAACGAATAAATTTAAAAAACAAAATTTTTAATTTTAATAAATTACTAAGGCAAAAATGACTCGTTCATTTTGTCATTGCTCATGGGAAGCTTAAAGTGCTTGACTGGATGAAGTTCTCCTGTTCTATCTGAGTACTGGTATCTGTGCTGTTGACTTCTCTGAAAAAAAAACATATATTTTTGAATATTAAATTTTTTTTTAGATAAATAAAATTATTTATACATCATAAAAATCACTTAATTCTTTGGTGCGATCAAAGTGATAATTATTTAGTTCGTAATTTGCGCGGAAAAGTCGCTTATCTCTGGATATTCTTCGATTGCTTACAGCCAATTCTGGATTGTTCGAGTTAGAGGTGGGAAAATATCCGCCTCTTGAATACAAACTTTTTGAAGAGTTTAAAACTTCGTTTCTGTAATCATTGAAATATTTTTGTGTAGCATGACCATAGGTCTCTCCATACTGAAAATTGGTGGTTGGAACATGACCACCATAACTAAAGTAATTATGAATTTAAATGGACTTCTTCAAAATTCATTTAGATTATTAATTACCCAGGAAGCATGGACGGAGCGCTGTATGTGGCATTGTATGTGGTTACCAATGTTCCAGCTGATCGCGACATGTTAAAATCTAAAACTTGCCTATTCTTTTAAGCTTATTTTTTTGAATTAAAATTAAAAAAAATATATAAGCTTTTTTAAGAACGTTGCTTGGAAACACTTAAATTGGATTACAGAAATAAAAATTAAGAATATTTTTTGAATATTTTAATCAAATAGGTAGTTTGTGTTAATCAGTTTTTAAATACCAGTTATTAAGTTATGTAACATCTTAAGAAAAATAAAATCAATAATCACATTTTTAATTAAAAAAACAACTTGAAGTTTTCAATTATTTAATAATTAATAATAGCCTTTAATTCTGAACTAGTTTTTAATACAATTTTAAAAAGAGAAATTTACATACACAGATTAACAAATTATGCTTTAATAAAGAGATAAATAAAAAAAAAAAACACTATTGAATTTTTTTATTTTAATTTTGAAAAAATAAAAAACAATAAAAAATTTTTTATTTTCCATTATAATTTTTGCGAAGCTTGGTAAGAAAAAAATAAGTTGTGTTAATTTGCAACAATAAAAGCAAATAATTTGCAGATTTTCAACATTGAATACTTTTGCCGTTAAGAAATTCAAGTAAAATTTGAACAAAAATATTTCCTTTTTTTATTAGATTAAAAATAAAAATAATAAAATATATTGAAAAAAAAAACAGGCCTTTGATTTATTGATCAACGAAAAAAAAATTGATAAAATAAATGAATATTATTTGATATTATAGAAAAACACTAGATAAATATTTTTCTTTACTCAGCTAATATTCCTTCTGATGAAAAAAATAAATTAGTTTAAACATATTTTTAAAGATTTGATGGCTCATGAAAAAAGAAGAAATAATAAGGCAGCAATTACACAGTGCTGTCGAGTATTAGAGATATCTTGATTCTAAACCAACTTTATATTTTCCAAACAATTTGACAATTAATGGAACAAAATTATTTAATTCAGTCCTAAGATTTCTCTCACTCAATTCAAAAAGACGATTCGAGACTGTTAATGTCTCGAATATCGTTAAATCTTAAATCAAAAGGCTTTTTTTTCCCAAAAAAAAGTATATTCTAATATTAATAATGCGTTCTAGTAGCTTTACAAGACAGCTTGTTATGCTAATAGGCCTGTAGTTAGAAGGATCTTGTGTTGGATAAGATTTCTAAGTGATCAAAGTAATATTTGCAGTTTTCCATGGTTTAGGAAATATTTAAAATTCAAAAAATCTGCAATAATTATGAGTCAAATACTGAAAATGCGAGCTTGTCCGTGTATCAAAAACTGAAATTATAAAATTAGAGGAAATTTTAAAATATTCTTAATTATTTTGTTTAATTTTTTGTTTTTTATTGGAATCCTAATTTCTTTAAATTCGCACCACATCTCAAATTTAATTTATATATTCAGTTTTTATTGCGCGATCAAGCCCACATTTTCAGTATTTGACCCAGCATTAATGCATGTTTTTTGAATTTTAACGTTGCATCACAGCACGAAATGCGGATTTTTATGCACGAGTCTCAAAAGGGCCGATTTTAACATGATGTGGATGCTCGCCTATGCTTGCACTATGATAACATTTGACGATTATGAATGAATGTTTTCAACTGACTTTAAACCATCCATTTCAAAGATCTAACTTTTTTTCTATTAAACCTTTTTTTTTTACAAAACTTTGAGTAAAAAAATAAGCCTATGAAAATCAGCAAGCCTAAAGAGCTTTAAAATCAAATATGAAATTAATAATGCATTTGTTTGCAAACTTTAGTCATAAATTTTTTTTCCCGTTATCATTTATTGCAAAATTGAAATATTATTTTTATTTTTTGTGAAAATTTCTAAGAGATTTAAATTGAGAAAAATTTTTTATTCAAAAATTTCTAATGTTTTGTAAAAAAAAAAAGGAAAATAAATTTTAAAAATTTTATTAAAATAATAATTAACTAAAAAAAAGTCGAATCTTAAAATCAATTAAAGTTACTCAAAAAATAAAAACATGTGACTAAACATTAGTAGAAAATTTTGACTGTAAACCTATATCTAATAACCAATTTTGTAATTAAACTCTTTGAATTTCAAAAAGTTTTACATCAGTATCATACCATATGGGCGGATCCAGATTTCTCAAATAAATCACACCCCACATATAAGTTCTAAACCACATTAGTGTGCCAAGATTAGGCTGATACTTGCGTATAAGAATCGGATGAGGTACTGGCAAAAGACCTACTAGAGTCCCATTTTGTAAAAATCTTAATATTTCACTTTCATCAGTAAGACCCTTGTCTATGCATATTTTTTCAACTTGTGGCACCAATACTTGCAACAATCTGAGAATAGTTTGCAAAGGTAATTTAGCTTTCCAATTTGAAACCCATTCACAGCTAGGTCTCCACTGTTGATCGCTTTTGCCCGGTGATTGTCCCTTGTCCAGGCGGTAACTCATATCCGAACCACTAGATCGATTAAGGTCCAAATCACCTATTGTAGATGTGGAAACCACTGGAGCGTTGTCCATCAAAAAATTGTAATTTAAATTATCCTCATCCTTGGTTGTTGAATTTTTTGGATCGACCGGAATAGGCTGAGTCTTCTCGGTCATGTTAAGCACTGATGGAGTCTCGGCCAGTGTTGTCTTTAAAGTGCCTGGCTCGGCCTCTTTGGCCGGTATGGCTCCTTCCATACTCTTCAAATTGGGTTCTTTTTCTTTCAGTTTGTTTGTTTGTTTGCCATGCACCTGGTCTATTTGCTCTTGATCAATCGGCAAATTCAACAAATTAAAGAATATGTGACGTTTGCGTATTATTGTGTAAACTAGATTAAAATTTCCGTCAAACTGATATTGAATCATGTTGTTTAGAATTTCCAAAAGAAAGAATACCAAATAGTAGTTGTTTGAATTAGCAAGCAAAAATGACACATTTGAAAAGGCCTAAGAAAATTCAGTATAATTTTTTGAATTTTTTTTTCCAAATTTTAGTTACTTCTAATAGATGTATCAATTTTGTGCTTGAGACCATGCAAAGAGACTTAATGTATGGGGACACATTTACAATTATTGTTAAAAGACAATCGTACAAAGGCTGCAAGCGGTGATTAGTGCTAGTGATTAGTTTGTGAAAAGCAATGATCAGCAAGTCTGCATGGGTTCCTGAAAAGACCGGAATGTCCATGGGCACTCGGCTAATATATGGCTTGTTCAGGCGTACGCCTAAATTTCTCTCTCCACTAAGCAACAGCAGTATGAAAACTCCAATATGAATCAAACCAATTTTGGCTAAAGATAAATTTTTTTTAAAGATAAATAAATAATTTTTAAAAAAAAAAAATTAGTATTAATTTTTTTCAATTTTTATGGCTAGCTTACATGTATCTGCACGCGCGTCAACCAAAAAGTACAAAATTGGAACCAGTATTTCCAATATTTCGCTGCTTTTCAAAACAAAATACATAAATTTTTTATTCAAATCGCAAAATTTCCAGAATAAAATTAGCAGCTCTTGAAAAAATGAGATTTTTTTACACGAACCAGGTAAAAATGTTTGAATCATAGGATTATTAAGCAAACGACAAAAGCCTTTTAGGATAAAACTAAAATCCTCGTCGCGATGTATACGCGAAATATAGCTGATAAAGAGATTAGTGTTAGTAGATGATGGTGAAGACAAATGAGGGTCATCGTCTCCATTGTTCTGGACTTTTTCGTCAAATTCTGAATGCTGTCCATTCAGGCTGATGTTGGTCTCAAGGAGAACGCACAAAAGTTGACAAGCTACTTCGACTAGGCTCTCTCTCGAGTCCGTAAACATCAAATAGTTGTATGGCAGACCATATCCGATTGGGTCATATGAGAAAATGATGTTCAACAATGATGTAAAGATAGGCAGAGCATGTCTGAAAAAAAAAAAATTTTAAATAAATTTTCTAAAGGCTTGACACCAAATTCAATATCAATATATTTTTTTCTATCTAAATAATTAAATTTTTTAGCAAAAATAGAAATTAAAAAAATAATTATTTTTAATTAATAAATACTGATAAACCAAAAAAAAAATATTTGATATAGAAGTGTGTGTCTGATTAAATGAATAGAATTAATTTACTGATTTTTAAAAGAAGTAAAATAGGTGATCCACAAATTTGGCTGTACATGACATTCAACTAGAAAAAAATTCTTGTTAACAAAAAAAAAACACATTCAAAAAAGGTTTAAAACAAAATAGTTTTTACTTATGGGACTATGGTAAATGAACTCTGAAAAACATGTTAATAGAAGCTTTAATATTTCGGTTCGATTAAAATCGTGAGCGTAGTTTTGAGGCGGTGAATGAGAAAATCCAACTCCAGCCTCCCAAATGTACTCACAGCTATCAATTGTTTTTATTTTATCCTCATCAGACTAAACAAAATTTTGTTTCAAATAAACTAAAAAAAAAATAATTTCAAATTTACATTAAAATTTTTTTTATTAGCATGCACTGTGAATTCAGGCACAAATAGAAGATTGATTAAAGAGTCAAGTAAAATTTGTCCCAAAGGTGGCTGACCATTTTGTTCGGACCAGAAGAAATCTTTCCATTCAATATCTTCAAAAATGTACGGAATGATTCGAGTCAACAATCGGACACAGTTTAGTATTGAGATTTGATTTTTTTCTGTAAGAAAGACTCCGTCAGAGCATTGTTGAATTTTTTCGACTAGTTTAGAGCAAAGACTAGCTAAATTTGAGGGAGCTTCTTCACGTAGAGCTCGAATTTCATAAGACGGAATTAATGTGTATATGTCATTTATGTTAGGTATGTTGCCAGTCCAAAATTGAGACCAAAATTGTTGGTCATTCGAATCGATACTCTTTTTTAATTTCAAATAAGCATTGAAATTTAGTCAATTTTTTAATTGATACCTGATTTTTAGATGTCAATTGAACAATTGCCTTGCGAAAATTCAATTTGGAATCCGAGTTTCCCATTTTAGAGATATTTATTGATTTTTTTATTTGCTGAGATGACTTTTCTATTCTATGATGTCACTTTAATTCAAGTTATAATTTATTTTGCTATCATATATTGAAATAAATAAACGGGATTTTTTTCTATATGTTTAGTCGAATACTAATTGAAAATAATTTGCATTTTTTGCTTCAAATTGCAAATTATGCTTGCAAATAGGTGAATTAGTTAAATGAAAGAAAAAATACGACGTGACCCTGTTTACTTGAGGATCTAAGCGTTCATATTTAATTAAGAAAAAAATTTAAATTTTTATCAGTTTTCAAAAGTTGTAAAGAAGCATTTTAAAGTTTTTATTTGGATTAATTTTAAAATGCATTTGTTTCAAATAGTATTTATTTTTGCATATTCAAAGCACTTGAAATTTATAATCTAAAAATATTCCAATTAGCTAAATTTAACATAATTAAAGGCCCATAAAGAAATAAAAATTTTAACAGTGATCTTATCAGCCTTCTTTTGCCTGCTTCTTAAATTTAACCAATATAAAATAAAATTAATTAATTAATGAATACAAATTTTAAAGTTTAATATGAATTTTTTGACAGACCAGTCTGTTTGATTAAGCTTTTATTGAGAATAAAAACTAAATTTAGATCTCTTTTAAAAAAAATTCAAATTTGAATATTTTTTGATAGAAATAAAATTTTATAAAATAGCTTTAAAAAACCAACCTTTTGGTATTCTAGCCATTAAGTCAATGCATTAGAAACAAAAATTGCGATGGCTTGGACATGGTTTTAGAATGAAAGAAAAAGGATACCGCAAGGGCGACGTAAGGAAGGAAGACCAGCAATAACATGGAGCTCAATAATCACGAAAAAGCTATTTGAAATGTGAATGACATGAGGATAAGCAAGGGTAAAGGCAAAATTCTTAAAAGAATTTTAATTAATTTTCAAAAAAAACATGTTATCTACATAGCTAAATTTGAAATTTTTAATTTTCATTAATGATCAGCCAGACTTTCTTATTAATTTTTTACATTGCGGTACAGCTCTTTCACATCAAGTTTCAACTTTTCTAACAAAAGTTAAATTTTTAACTTTTTGTATGCAAATTTTTTATAATAAGGACATTTTGAACCTGAAAATCTAACTAAGATTTTTCATTTTTTTAAAAAACGATTATGATATTTGAATTCTACGACCAAAAAAAATTATAGTGCAATTGATTTTTAATTTTTAAATTATGTCCCCTTTAGGTACTAGGCGCCGGAAGTTGACCAACTCAA
>PJRA01000313.1:636148-649281 GCA_016987375.1 Brachionus koreanus | reverse complement strand
TTAAAATCTACATAATTCAAAAAAGATATATTTATTTGAATAATCTATTCAAAAGATATGAGGATTTAAAAATTTTTCAAACGAGTCAAAATGACTCGTAGATTACCTAGTACCCAAAGAGGATATAATTTAAAAATTAAAAATCAAGTGCAAAAAATCATGTATTTTTGGTCGTAGAATTCAAATATCATAATGGTTTTTTGAAAAAATGAAAAATCAAAGTTAGATTTTCAGGTTCTAAATGTCCTTTGCACTTTTGGGAAACTAAGAACAAAACAAAACAAATAAAATTCTATAATTTTTTTTTTTTAAATAAAAAGCACATTTTTAAATGCAACAAAGTGTTGGGAACCGTACAAACGATAGTTAATGCGATCAAAAAATTGGCCATTTTCGGCCCCCTTGAATATCAAACTTGGATACTATGCTTATTTGTACACTTTTTACAAATAAATATTTAATAATCTTCTTTTAAAAAATTTATCATTAATCTGGCCAGCAATATCGCGTCCTAAAATTTTGATCGTTTGAATGACCGCCAAATTGGCCGCTTTTATTCTGATAAAACTCTGCAAATTTACCAAATTTGGCTGTAACGCATTTGGCAGAGATTTTCATATCATCAAAAGGTTTAAACTAATTATGCAACTTTGAATGTCGCACTTTGCTGAATTTAAAGAATTAGTAAAATTCTTCAGAAAAAAAAATTTAAATATTTAACCAAATTAAAAAAAATCATAGTTCATGAACATTTAAATCAAAATTAAAATACCTGCTCTAACATATTGTTTAATTTTGTTTGAGATTTCACAAAACCAAAAACACTAGTTAAGTTCTACATCTTGGTAGAATTCTACAATCACCTATTTCTACTTAAGAATATTTATTTTTAAAACAAAATATTGATAAAATAAAAAAGAAAATTATTTTATTAAAATTATTTTTATATAAAAATATCTAAATATCTTAACAATTGGAACGATCATCTTCATTTTCCAAGAGTTTTTCTTTGCTTTGATTTTTGTTTATTGAGCCTTCATTTTCTGTATACTTCAAGTAAGTATACAAAGTTCCAAAAATAAGGTTAATGATGATACCCAAATAGGTAAGATTTGAAATGCTGTCCCATGACTGAAAAAGCATAATACCGATTAGAGTCTGAATTAAACTTTTTAGTACTCCAAGAACACTAGTGGTGATTGCATTGTTTTTAAGTGTGCACCAAAATTGTGAAAAACAAAGCAGTGAACCACTTATAATGACCAAAATAAAAACCAAATCATAGATTAGATCATCAATAGGCTTTAATTCGCGTAAAAATCCTGTCCTCTCATCAGTTAACAAAAAAAATACAAAAAGTATTGGAATGGACAAAATTGAGCATTCATAAAAAGTTTGAAGTGAACTTGTTTTGATTATTTCTCCATATTTTTGAATGGTTGACAAATAAAATGCCTGACATATTACACTGAATCCACAGTACAAGTAAGAGAAAAGGTCAAATTCTAGATCGCCAATACTGGCAACTACAACGCCGATTGTCATCATTAAAATAGAGAAAATGATGTTTTTGGAATGGCGTTTTTTTGTTTCTGTGTTTTGAAAAACAAATATTGAAAGGACTAGATTAACAAATGGAGTGCATCGTTTAAACATGATGTAAATTGGAATGTTAAGTCCGCTCAAGGCTTTGAGGGACAAGACTGAGTGTAAAGAATAGAAAAAGGCGATTAGAATGCGAAGATAAAAAACTTTGGAAAAATTGGCGTTTATGTTATCAATTTTGAATAGTTTTTTAACATTGGTATCTATTTTAAAATTTTTCGATAAACTGGCTGAATAATTGAACAAAAATATTAAGAGTAAATTGGAAAACATTTGAATGAGAATTAAAAATATTGGACTGCTGAAATTCCATTTGGAAAAAAGGTACTTGTTGCTGAACACCATAACGGTACTCATGGTACCATAAAAAATTGCACTTGGCAAGTGCAGCATATCTAAATAAAATGAATATTTTCTTTTTTTAATTGTTACAATTAAGATAAATGCTAATTTTAAAATAAAATTTGAAATTAATTGCTAATGATTAGAAAAATTATGATTATTAAAGCTAAAAGTTTTGAAAGCAAAAATTTAAAAAATATTTTTGAAATGTCTAATCAAAATTAAATGTTTATTTTTTAAACAAAAAACAAATATATATTCAAAAAATATTTGATCAGAATAATTATAAAAATAAATAGTATTGAGTAGACAAAATATGGTCTTTAAATTTTATAAATAATTTATTCAGTTACAACACTGAATTTAGAATTATGTTAGTTGAGAAAATTTTAAAACTTGAAAAAAAAATATTTTATTAATGCTCCTATAAGTTTAAAAAATTTTAAAAATAAACAAATAAATAATTATTTAGGCAAGAGGGTCTTTTTTCATCAGTTCAATGTCGGCATGAACCATTTCTTTGACCAACTCGTCGAATTTAATCTTTGGTTTCCATCCAAAGTCTTTGTAGGCCTTCTCGGCACTTCCTTGTAAATAATCGACCTCAGTGGGTCGATAAAATTTAGGGTCTATTTTGATTCGCACAATTCCTGTATCTTTTTCTTTGCCTACTTCGTTTTCGCCACTTCCTTCCCAAACAATTTCCTTGCCTATTTCGCGAAACGAAGCCTCGACAAACTCACGCACACTATGCACTTCATTTGTGGCAACCACATAGTCTTCTGGTTTTTCTTGCTGTAACATGAGCCACATAGCTTCAACATAATCTTTAGCATGACCCCAATCTCTTTTGGAATCAATGTTGCCCAAAGAAATAAATTCTTGCTGACCAAGATGTATTTTGGCTACACCACGACTAATTTTTCTAGTCACAAAATTTGCACCTCTACGTGGAGATTCATGATTGAACAAAATGCCATTAACAGCGAACATGTCATAAGCTTCTCTGTAATTGACAGTGATCCAGTAGGCATATAGTTTGGCAGCACCGTACGGAGAACGAGGATAAAAAGGCGTTTTTTCTGTCTGAGGTATTTCCTGTACTTTGCCATACAATTCACTTGTTGATGCTTGGTAATATTTGACTTTTTTGTCAAGATTACATGTTCGGATTGCGTCCAAGAGACGCAGAGTGCCTACTGCATCAACCTCAGCTGTGTACTCGGCCAAATCGAATGAAATCTTCACATGACTTTGAGCTCCCAAATTGTAAATTTCATCTGGCTGAATTTCGGAAATTAATTTGACCAAATTGGTGCTATCAGTCAAATCGCCATAATGCAATTTCATTTGTCCTTCAGTGTGTGTCACTCGGTTCTTGTACAAATGCTCTATTCTTGCTGTATTGAATGAGCTTGATCGACGCACAATTCCATGCACCATGTAACCTTTATCGATCAACAATTCAGCCAAATAGCTTCCATCTTGACCGGTAATACCGGTGATCAATGCTACTCTTCGCTTAGCTGACATTTTATTTTAGTCTAAATTAATAGAAAATATTTACTACGTGTAAAATTTTATTTTTTTCTAATATAAAACTAAACTCATTAATATGTAGTTTGTCATAGTTTTTCTCTACCTATGTCAAAACTTGTATGAGTAATTGTTTGAGTTTAAAAATTTTAATAATCAATTCAAGCGCTTAAATTATAAATTCAACTATTTAAATGAACTAAACTACTGAATATATACATATATATATATAAATATGTGTATCTAAATCGATTTTTGGTTACTTGGCAATTTGAAAAGTGCACTTTGCCTAAAAACTTCTTTTTTTTAAATAAAATTACTGAAAATAAAATTACTTTAAAAAAAAATCATCAAAAAAAATTAATGAATTTAATATTTTTCTTAAATATAAGATAATATTTTGTTTTGTATTATATTTTGATTTCACAAAAAGCCAGAAACAATATTTTGTATTTTTCAAATTTTGTTTTAAAAAATTTAAAGAAAAAAAAATATTTTTATTAAAACCTTAGAAGTTTTTTTTTTCTTACTTAGCATAATTTTCTTTGGACTATGTAATTGACTCAAAATTTTGAAAATAATTTTTTCTTTCTATAAAAGAAAAATTATTTTTCTGTACAATAGCTTTTATAATTTTGTTTTGTTGCATTCTTTTAGTGGCATTATGTAATTTTTTATATGTCTTTTTAATTTCAATTTACTTCTATTGTCTTTATTATAAAAGCCTTTAAATTTAAATCGCTAATATTAGAACAGCTGTGTTCTCATTCATTTTCTAAATATCTCTTCCGAATGATCCAAAATTTTCCTCTTTTGATGCATCTGATTTTTATGCACCAAGGAGACCAAGGTTAAACAAAGTTGTTTTTTGTTAGAAGCTTTAAAAGCTAAATAGGAAAATATAAAAGGAAAATCACTTAACTTTGGAAATTTAGGTCCAGTCAACTTTAAATAGTTCTAAACAATAATTATTTTTGAAAAGATAAACACATTTAGAAATTACTAAAAAGTGTAATACGTGTAATATATTAAAATCTTACCCAAATAAATTTTGTAGAGAATTCAAATTTCTTAAGCATTTGATTAAAAAAAGGTGTTTCATTTAAAGTTTGGCCAGGTTTCATTAGTTTAAATTAAAAAAATTAGAGTCATTTGTAAAATTTTATTAAAAATAAAATTCAAGTATTAGTCTGCTTTATTAAGATTCAATAATATGTAAAATATAATTAAAAACATTATTACATACTGTTTTTGAATGACTTTTTGATTTAAACTAAAAATTTCAAATACAGTTCTAATATACTCTAAAATATAATGCTGATTTAACAATTATAGATAACAATTATAGATTAATTTCACTTTTATTCAAAGTGTTCTTGAGTATGCAAAACCATTCTTTTAAAAAAAAAAAGTTTCAAAAATTTTTTTAATAAAACTTTAAAATTTTTATCAGACTTAAATGATTTAAATTAAAACATTGTGCTTGAGCCAATCCATCCGATCTCTTTGTTACCCTATTTTAACAAGGTTATAAGATATTTATTCCCCATAGCGAACAGAGCATTGAAATATTAAAAGATTAAATTTTCTAAGCTGGACGAAAAATATTCCTTTCATTATGTATCTAAAGATACATTGGAACTACAAGAAAATGTAGTTTTTTAAAGAAAAATTCTTAAATATATTTAAAATAATTTTCAGCGTTTTTGCATCTAATAAATTTTAAAAAATAAAAAATAATTGTTTGCTCTTAGATAAATCAGTAAAAAATATTTGTTTAGAAAAGCAGATTTTTTTCTTAAGAAATCATTTTGAATAATTTTGCGAAGCCTTTTGATTCTAAAAATTTTGGTCTGTAAAATTGAATAAACAAACAATTACGAAATAGTCAAAAACAAATGAGAAATTTTCATTCAAATGCTTGACAAAGATATTTAAAAAAAAATGATTTCAATGATAAAAAACAAATTCTAATGATTTAAATTTATTTTTAATTTTGAATTAATTAACTGAATTAAAAATAAGCTGGTTATTAAATCAGTCAAAATGCCTATAATATGTTAAAAAAATTTTTCCTAAATTACTATCAATTTTCAAGTCGTCATCATCATCATCAACATTATGATCGTCATTAGAAATCTTATAAAAGACTGCAATGTGAAATTTCTTACAAAATTTCCCATACAAAAAGTAAAAAATCTTATTACTTTTGTTCTTACTGTCAAAGATTTGTTCTGCAGATGAAACATAGTGAAACAACTTTTGTTTCATCTATTGAAAAAGACTGCAAAATCTGTGCAAATTGTAGACTTCCGCAGTAGGTGAAATAACGGTTGTTTCAATTTGTTTCATCTGATCTGCAGATCAAATCTTTGGCTGTTAGAACAAAGGTGATAAAATTTTTTTATTTTTTGAAATGTAAATTTTGTATGAAATTTCACAGTGTGATAAGCGATAGATGATTTAAGTTAGCTCTATCCATCATCATCTTTTAGATAGCTATGTGCTTTTAGCATCAGTTTTTCAGAAAATTGGTTATCAATAGAGAAATTTTAAATAATTTATCTTTCTTTTTTATCCGAATTTTTTATTTCTGTATTATTAATAAAGTCATTTAAAAAAAAATAATTTTTTAAATTTTTTTTAGCCCAATTACAAAGAAAACAAATAAGGTATAAGTAAAAATTTTTGATTTTATTTCAACTTTAAAGCTTAATCAAAAAATAGGTAATAAAATGTCATCGCAGACTTTTTTTTTTAAGTATCAAAGCTTTGTTTTTGTTCATTTAAATTGTTTAAATTAAATTATCAAATTCAAAATTCAAAAAAAGATTTTTTTATTCGTTTTTCTAACAGGAGACTGAAAAGAGAGCCTTGGATTTCATATCCAATTTATAAATCAATTTAAATAATAACATAAATTCAAAATTTAGTATTCCTAAAAAGACAAACAATGATTTTTAAGACTAAATTGAAAATTCTTTTTCTGTATAACTGGACTTGCTCTTTCATAAAATCATGTCAGCTTTCTTTTCAGAACTCATTACACACTTTTGATTTCGGCGTTTTTTTCAGTACTCCTGCAACATCCTTGAAAATTTTCTCAAAAAAACGACTTCATGGTCATGTAAAAAATAAGTTTTTTTAGCATTTCTGAATTTCAAAAAATAAAAATAAATTTAAAATAAATTAATGAATTAATTAGTTATTAATAATTTAAAAATAAATATTAAATAAAATAAATTTTGGATCATAAATGTCATATATGTCAACCCACTCTTAAATGCTCTACTTTGAGCTATTAATTTAAATATACAATTTTCAGAATCAAATATTGAAGTATTATTTTAAAAAAATGTGTTTGTTTTAAATTCTAATTTTTTCTGTAACTTTTTGTAATTGAAAGTTCAGATTTAGTTAAGTATTTAGCAAGGGCATAAATTCCAAAACCCTCAAAAAGAAAACAAACATGATTTTATGAAAGAGCAGGTCCAGATATACAGAAAAAAAAATTTCAATTTAGTCTTAAAAACCACTATTTGTCTTTAAAAAAAATTGGTGTGTGTGTTTTAAAGGTATCCTAAATTTAAAGAAAAAAAATAAAATTAAAACTTTAAATTAATTAACACTAAAATATTTTAGCTGAAAAAAAAAATATTAATTTTTATAAATCATTGATATCCAGATTTACAAATTGCATTATGAACTGGTATGGCGACAGCACCAGAAACAGCAATACCAATACTGTTGGCGAAACTAGTAAAAGCAATGGAAAACTCTCTATTTTGCTTGGGTATCTCAATAGACACTTGATTGTAAGCATTTACATAACAGCTGCCTGCAACTAAGCCTTCCCAGAGCACTAGAGCAAACACGAACCAAATCGATGGCAAATAACCAAAAAATATTTGACTCAAAGCTACAATAGCATTTAAACATTGTAAAATGGGGAATATTGGCAAAAATTTCACTTTGACACATTTAATTGAAGAACGCGAAATAAAAACTCCCAACTGATAAATAACACTGTACCATCTATACTGTTCGGAATGATTTTTCAAAAACGAATCCTTGAAATACAACAATTCAAAAAGACCTTGATTGATAAAATATTGAAAAAAATAAACCAAAAAAAGTGGTATCATAAACTTTAAAATGTGACGAACTAATTTAATTTGATGAATAAAATTGTTATTTGTTTTAACTTGAACTTGAACTGTATCTTTTTTTATTTGTGAGTCCATTTCTAAATCTTTGAATCTATTTTGAGTATAACTAATCGATGGTAGAAGTATGAAGCTGATTAGCATAAGGACTGGTACAAAAAGCATCACTAGAATTGTGTTTCTGGACGAAAGACCTAATGAAGTAAGGCCAGCATACCCAAAACTTCCCACAATTCCGGCTGCACCAGTACCCGAGCTCCATGCTGGAATTGACAGTTCTCTCGAATAAAAAGTACTAAGAGCTAGAAACGTTACTTCGCCAAAGCTGGTTGAAAGACTCGCACAGCAAATGCCGACAAATATTAGCCATCTCATTGAATTAGGTGTCAAGGACACGATCAAAAAGCTGCTGGCACACAATGTCACAATAAATGAGAACTTTTGCCAATATTTTATCTTGTGCATAAAAAATGGGGATATAAGTTTGATTATTATGCCTGGTAATATGTCTGCTAGAAGCACTGCACCTGTACTCAACTCATTACAATCATATTTGTTTGTTATATTTGGTTTATTTGTTGTGACATCATCATTATCGGCTAAAATATCGTGAGCAGCTGAAAGCATGATTACATAGGCATAATTGTTGCATAATCCAAGGCACCAATAGGACACCAATACTATTTGGGTGTAGTATTTATCCCAGTACTTTTCCAATATGTTCATTTTTTTAGGGTTTTGAATTTTTAATTTTGTTTTATTAGGGTTTTAAAATGTGATAAAAAATTTTATTTGTATTATTTTTTATTTATTTATATTTTTATTTGTTGTTTAAAAGATATGATTTAATTTAGATAAGAGAATTTGAAAAGTTATTTTCATATTATTAGTTTAAAGATAAAAACAAAATTGAAAAATGTAAAAAAAAAATGTAATGTAGTTCGAACTTGAAAATAGATAAACTATTTTTTTTTATTGCAACTGAAAAGAAAAACAGCAGAATTATTGCTTATTTTTAAAGAAAAGAAACACTTTAAATTTGACTAAATAATAATAATAATAAAATTTCATGAGTGATATTTAGCAACAATTAATCCAAAATAGATTATTAGAGAGCTAATTATTAAAGAGTATTTATAACTTTTTGGAATGCATTTTAATTTTCCTAGTGAACATTGAAGAATTTTGATGCAAAGTGTTATAATTTTATATTTTTGAATTTGTAGATTTTTGAAAAATTCAATAATCAAAATCAAATATATTATTTTTCTGAATAATTGGATAAAATTTTTGGAAAATATAAAAGTTTGAAAATGTGAAATTATTTACATTTTGCCTAGTTTGTTTGGTATCTGTGTTCCTTTCATTATAAATATAAAGCTGATGCTAAAACTAACTTGTACGCTTTTAATTTCTTTCCTCTTCTTGCTGATTTCTTTAACGTTTCCTCTCATTTTTTATATTTTTTAAGAAAGAAATACAGCTCATTGATTGTATAAGCCAAAATTTCTTCAAATAAACCTAGAAAAGGAAATAAAATGAACAAGTTAGTTTTAGTTTGTACTGTAATGGTTCAATCTAGACCAGTAAAGCAAGCATATTGTGACAAGTTCGAATCCTGAAAATCAAGAAAAGCAATATGAAAGTTGGTGAATGAAAGAATCATTAATATGAATGTCATAAAACATCTTATTAGTGATACCAATGATTGTTCCGGACGGCTTTAATCTCACAGAACGCTGTCATCAAAACGGGACTGTTTAATCAAGATGACTAATAAAAAGACTTTTAAAGACAGTTATTAGAATTTCAGGTATGAAGCCAAATTGTTGAGTTGCTTGAGAAACGGGAAACTATTCATATTCTTGAGGATTCTTTTCCATTGTTGACTACAAACGGGCTTATTAATATTATTTGGAAAAAAAAAACTCAATACAGTGAAATTGATGACAATTGAAACTGAAAGCCTACGAGAAGTTTTTAAGCAGAAGGTAGTGAAATTTAATGCGAAACACACATACAGTATCGGAACATCGGATCTCAGAACTATGTCCCAAACCTTAAAGTGCACTAAAGGTTCACTGGTCATGGAAAAATGTTGTATATTAATTTTAGTAAAATGTCCATCTATTTTTATTTTTGTTTGTTTAGTTTAATAGTTGAGTCAGAATTAGTGTTGAACACGATCAGATCTTGAACAAATTTTATTCAATCATCTTATGTTTTTTAAAGGGTTATTTTAAAATTATTATAGAATCTTAAAATAAAAATATATATTTTTAGTTATAATAAAAGAACATTTAGAAAGTGTTTTATAAAGTCTAAATCAACTGGTGTAATTATTTTCCAGTCGAAACCAGTTCTCATTTTTTAACGGCTACAATAGTTTTATAAGACTTATATTTTTTGTAGTAGAAAAAATATTTTTTTATAGAATTTTTATTCTCGTAAAGTAGAAAAAAATTAGTAAAAATATTTTTTTTTTGGAAAAAATATTTGGGAAAAAAATGTTAGTTTTTTCTAGGTCTTCCGCGTTTTCGTCTCTTGGTTATTGCAGCTAATGCTCAATATTTGATTCGATGTAGTCACTGATTGAACTTGAATCGATGGTTCAATGTTGGTTTCTATTTGCCTGAAAACGTTTACATTTAAAAGACCAGCTGAATTTCTCTCGAGAGCCGGAAGAGCCTTTTTTCGACGACCTCTTTTTGTAGAAACATTTGAAGAAACATTTGTCGCCAATATCCGTCATAAATTTCTCTTTTGCACTGCACTTGAAATCATCGATAAGTTCATTTTTAATTTCATCAAGACTCTCTTGTAAACTGATATTATTTTTGTAATGATCATACACTTTAACTTCGTCTTTTTTTTTTACTCATTCTATATTTAATTAAAGTTATTAATAAAGTGTTATTAAGTTATTTGTCAATTAGTATTAAGTGATGTTTTCTTAATTAATAAAGGTGAAAACAAAGATAATTAATTTTTTCTATTAGGAAAATTATTTTTTCTTTAATCAAAAATAATTGACCCAACTCCATTGTGTAATTGCTACCTTACTATTTCCTTTTTTTTTCCTGAATCATCAAATTTATAAAAATGTATCCTGTTACTCTCTATCTTAATTTATCTAATTTTAATTTCAATATATCTCTATTTTTTAATTTATATTATTTTTAGTTTATTTTTTTCTTTTTTTGTATTTTTATTTTATTATCTATAACCTTATTTTGATTTTTTATTTTATTTTTATTTTAATCTGAAGGAGCTTAAGCTCGGTACAGAAATACAAATAAACATTATTTTTTCTACTAAAAAAAATTTAAGCCGTTTTTATAATAACATATTAAAGAGTGTCGTAATTATAACATTTTATTTGAATAAATTGAATGTAACATTTATTTTATTTTATAAAATTTTTTATAAAAATAAAAGATTAATAAAAACAAGAAATGATGAGCAAACGAAAAATAAAGAGAGAAAAAAAAAACAAATAAAAATAAATACTCGCTCTCAATAATATTTCTTAATTCAAAATTTACTGTTGCTTCGGACGAGAGGAAAATAATTAAAACTATTGCTTTTTGAAATTTTCAAAGTAAAAAATTTTTAATTTCTCAACTAAATGGGCTAGTTTAATCGCAGGACCCAATTTTAAATTCATATAATTTTGAATTGTTGGCAAGCTAAGCATCAAAAATGACTGACCATCCAACTCCTATTAAAATTTTTTTAAAATAAAAATTGCTAATTTTATCATTTTATTTTAATTTTACATGCTCTTTAATTAAATGAATCAAATTTGAATCAAATTTATTATCTAGTAGATATTGTTCGACTTCTTTCCTCGACCAAAGAACCGGGTTTGAAGAATTGTTTAACATGACGTTCAAATGAGACTGTGAATTGTTCACGTAATTGTTTTGGCTTTTCTTGAGAGATAAATTGTCTATTTGACAGGGCATTGTGTTGTTCAAGTCTGATTTTGAATCATGACTTTCTTTTATGAGCAAGCTTGAAGTTGATTGAGAATTAAATCGCCTAGTTTTTTTTATCAATGGCTCGTCATCACTACACAGCTCATCTTTTTTATTCACATTTTCAATTTTAGTCCGACGGATTTCCTCAAATAGCAGTTCTGCTTTGGTATTCAGTCGGGTCTTAATGGGACTAAAATTTGCCTCCGGTTTGAGTTTTTTTTGTATATTTTTCACTCTTGGCTTAGCCGGCTCTTCAACTGGCTTTGCTTCTTCGTAATTCTGAAATGAATAGTAATTTAATGTGCATAGTAAACAACATTTTATTTCTAATGACAAATTTTTATTGTCTTCATAATACACATCGACTGATTCGTTGTTTTCATACATTGATAACATTCGAGTGCAGCATTTTAACTGATTGCATAGTTCGCCCAAAAACTCTTTTAGCTGAGAATAATTTGAACATATGTCCACTTCTTTTAACATGTATTTGCCTCTTTCTCTAAATTAATTAGCAAATTTTATTAAAAAATTAATAATTTAAAAATTAAAAAAAAAATTAAAGCATAATTTTTATTGAATTGTGAAATAAAAGTTTTAAAAATTTCGAACTTGGTCTTTTACAAGCCAAAGTGAATAAATTTTGATAAAAATTACAAAAAGAAAATTCGAACATGTTTTGGATCAAAAAATTAAAAAATTGTTGTTATAAATTTCTGTGTCAATTAATTTTTTTTTTAAAATACAGATATAAAAATTCTAACACAAAATAATTTTGATTACAATACAATGAGATTTTAGATTTTAAATGGCTGTTAAACAATTAAGCTGAAACATAAAATTTTGCGTATTTTTATCATGTGGCCTGCTACAGAAGATAATTTTATACTGGTTGGCTATGTCAAGAAAACAACTATCAATGCGATGGGCTTACAACGAGAATAAACAACAAAGCTTGAAGACTTAGACTTTGCAGATGCAGAAGCACATATACATCTGAAGACACAGAATTTGGTGAATAACACTAAACCAATCGGACTCGAAATAAATGTGGCCAAACGAAAGTTATGTTCCTAAACACTAAATTCGATACCCCGATCACCATCGATCATTCACAAGTCGAGTGTGTAAGCGAATTTACATACTTAGGAAGCTACATCAGGACGGCAAAATGAAAATAATTTTACATTTTTACATTTTCATATTTTTTGTGCAAATTTTCAGAAAATTAAAAAAAACTCTCAAATTAAATAGTAAATAAAAAAAATTAAAAATTTTCTGAAATATAGCACAAAAAATCTAAAAATATGAAAATGTGACATTAAGAAAAGCAAAGATTACCTTTGCTAGACTCCGACCAGCATGAAAATAAACCAACTATAGTAAGGAAACTAAACTCAAACTGTACAATTCTGTAGTAAAAGCAACACTGATGTACGGAAGTGAATGTTGGGGAATGTGTGAATCTGATAAAAGAAGTCTGAACACCTTCCATACTGGA
>PJRA01000313.1:619848-630934 GCA_016987375.1 Brachionus koreanus | reverse complement strand
TACCATAGCCAGACTAAAGCTAGTCTCGCTCCGCAGGTATCCTGCTGTAGCTTATCATTATTATTAAATATCAAGAGTCTTTTCAACTTTTTCTGAACCGAATAGCTTTTTAAATAAAACAATTTTCAAGACTTTTAAAAAATGAAAACAAATCTTGCTTTTGTAAAATTTGGTCCAATAGAACAGAAAAAAATGTTAAAAATTATTGTAGCTTTTGTTTTGCAAGTTCTGTAAGTGCAAAATGGTGCAACATTCTAAGTTGCACTTTTATGAAAAATCTGGTAAAACTCTGCAAATTTAGCAAAATATAAATTTGGACAAATTTGGCAGTAATACATTTTGTAGATACTTTGGACATTATCAGGAGTCTTTGAATTTTGGTGCAACTAAGTATGTTGCTAAATTTCTTCAAAATATCTCTGCAATACGGGGCCCATGTTTAAACCTCTTCTATCAAAAAATGGGGGACCGGTTTCGACTGGGTAATGATTGCAGTGTGGATGATCAACTCGATTCAGTAGCCTCTGTGTTAGATCGGAGCTGTTGATCCAAAAGGTACTTGAAAAGGAGATGAGCGCCTCCCCACTATCCGCTAGAATAGAATAGGGACAATTATTATTATTAAGCATGTTGCACTTACAGAACTAATTAAAAGCTTTCAGAAAAAAAGTTATAAGCTTTTTAGAAGTCCAAATCTTTTCATTTAAAAAAAGCAAGGAATGCATGCAGTGTTAAATTTTATCAAATAATTTAATGATAGTGAAATTACCATTACATCTAGATATAAAAATAATTAATGTAAAAAATTAGCCTTTCTAAAATTATATCATGTACTAAATAAACATGAAAATACTCGATTCACAATCAAAATAATTTTAAAAGAGGTTAAAATCAATGTCTTTTTGAATCTTTTACAGAGACTATTCCTTTCCTTGTTGTGATTAATTATCAGAAACTAATATTAAAAGAATTCAAAATCATACCCCTGATAATTCAAAATCATACCATCCGGTTTATTCTTAAACTAAAATTTGATACTCCCTCGGACATTTTACATCATGATAAACTTAAATTACTAATTACTAAATTACTAACAGTCTCGAATCGACTTTTTGAATTTAGTTAGAAATATGCTAGGGCTGGACTAAATAATTTTGTTCCATTAATTGTCAAGTTTTTTGAAGAATATAAAGCTGGCTTAGAATCAAGATATTTCTAATACCCGACTACACTGTGTATTTATTACTTAATTTTTATTTAATTTAAATTTAATTTTGTATTTTTTTAATCTGAATGAGCACTAGTTCGGTACAGATAAAAAATTAAATAAATAAAAAATTTTGTTAAAAGGCAAAAAAATTAAAACTTTATAAAAAAACACTGGGGTTAAATACAAAAAAAGCATATATCATAAAGAAATTAGATGATAGTATTGAAAAAAATGTGTTTTTAAAATTCGAATTTTTTTCTATTTTTATATTTATGGAAATAATTGTGTAATTATATTTCAAGTTGTTTTAACATGCCTAAGTACTGAGTTTAAATAAAATAAGATTATTTCAAAATTTCATAAAAAGTTGAATATAAAAAAAACTTGCCGATTGGAAAAGCTAAAAATTCAAAAAAATTAACTGGAATAAAAATTAAATTTTTTTTTTGTTTTTTTTTCTATTATTCTAAAAAAAAAATATCGAGATTTTTCTGATTTACTTAAATTCATAGACTCGTATATATTTTTAACAAACTTATGCTAACATTTGTATCTTAACGGCATTAAATTTTAATTTTAAAATTGTTTAACATTGAAAACTATAAATAATAGGAATAACATTGACGTGCTGTATGCAAAAAAATTAAATATTTTCAAAGCTGGTTTTGACAGCTAGTTGCAAAAAAACATTGGCTGATAATTAAACATTTGTGAATTTATGTTTTTCAGCAGACTTACTACTACTACTACTTTTACTAATACAAAAAACGTCAATTTTAAATAGAGAAATCTAAGTCTATCTCTTCGACCATTCAGTGAAAGCTTTTTCTCTTTATTCTAAAGAAAATGTAAAAAAATTTAAACTTACTAGAAGTAAAGTATATCCTTGCTCTGAAATAATATTTTTTAAAATTAAATTAGCACAAAAAAATAAGATAGCTGATAAAACTTGAAATTAAATGATGTTTGAATCACATTTTTAGCTCTGTCTTATTATTACTATTTAGAATTTAAAAAATTGAAAAAATTAAAATTTGACAAAAACATTTCTTAGACAGAAACTATTACAAGAAAAAAACTCGTCTATCACTAAAAATATCTAAGTGTTTTACTTTTATGATAATGAAGAAAAATGTTTTTATTTATTGATTTTATTTTTGAAAAAAGATCAATAATTTATTTTTTTTCCTAAGTTCACAGATAGCCAATTCTAAATAATATCCATAATTTAAAAAAAAAATACTTGGAGAACAAATGAATAGGAGGAGATCTAAAATGAATATGAGACTGTTGATTTATGCAATTTAAACCTATTTTTAAATAATTACAATATGGGATAAAAAAATTGATACAAAGCTTAGAAAGGTGCAAGTCACCGCCATAAAAATTATATAGATTTCTCTAATTTTTGTTTTTTTAGTTTGCTAAAATTTTTCTTTTTATATTAGAATTAATACTTTGACTAAAAAATAAAATATATCAATGTTATCCTAATTTAAAAAAAATCTCTTGTAAAAAGATCAAAAACATTATACGAAATATAAACAAAAAAAATATATAATGTTACTGTCAAAAATATTTCCAAAACTAAACACTTTTTATCAAAAAAAAATTTCTGATAAGGGGCAAATATTAGATAAAAGAATATTTTTGAATAATTTAAAAAAAATTTAAGTAGTTAGTATTTGAATCCATTATTTTTTAAGATGAAATTGAGAATTTTAAAACAATTGTACTGATAATCATGACTTATAAAATATAGCATGGACTTAGAAAAAAAATTATTTAGTGTTCGATTACAAAAACCTTAGTTATTTATTACTTTTTTTTTAAATAGTCTTAATTAGCCCTTAGTGGATTTGATAAGAATAAACAAACATTTCAAAGAATAGAAAAGTTTTTATAGTTTTGATTTAAAAAAAGACGCTGATGATTGTGAAAACTCGGTATTTTATTTATTTCAGAAAACACCCCTTAGATTAGAAATCACAAAAATTAAAAATAAACTTTAAAAATTAATAATTTTTAATTCAAATAAATCATAAGAAAGACAGTTTATGTGTGTATTATGAATAAGTTTGAATTATTTAGAAGAGTTTCACAAAATTCACATGCTTTTGATTTAAATATTTTAATTTAGATAATAAAAGCTAATAAGTTAGAATGATTTTCACTTTTTTATCTTATTTTCTTTATTACTTGCTGGACGTTCAATAGCTTAATGTAAGTATTGATTTTAGATTTAAGTCTGAGTTTAAACAGCACCTTAATAATTCAACGATCTAATCTTTCTCCAATTCCTTTCTCTCTCTCTTGTGTAAACATTCCTTCTAGTTCACTTATCATTGAGTTTTTGCTAACCTTTTTTCCATTGCTTTTACACTCTTCGTTTAGTCCATTAATTAGAACTATTGTAACAGAATTTGAGTTCAATTTATTTTCAAATTTCAATTTTCTTTTAAGTAAAATTTTACAAATTTTTAAAAATATTTTTGCATTTTAAAATTCCTTTCATCAAAAAATGGGGGACCGGTTTCGACTGGGTAATAATTGCAGTGAAGATGATCAACTCGATGCAGTAACCTCTGCAAGTATTAATTTCGATGCTCTTGTTTTTAAATAATACCTGTATTCATTACTGCCATATTACTGCCAATATGTATTACTTTACATTTATTAAAATTTTATTTAATTAATCATTTATTTGACCGCTTTATTATTTTGAATTATATATTGATTAAATTAGTTGGCCCTAGAGCAGAAATTGTGGAACAACACAAATAATATCGACCTATTCTGATACATATTTTACCAATACAACTCGTTGCTTTCTATTTTCAAAGTATGACTATATTCATCTGAGTCTTAATATTTACATACCATACCAAAAGAAAAAAAAAATTTACTGAATTAGAATTTTTTATAAAATATAACTAATCATGTATTTATTTATTAAATCGGGTTTTTTTTCTAATTTTTATTTTTTATCAACAAAATTAATTCTTACATCATAATTTTATTAGAATATCAAAAAAATAATAAAAATAAAACAGATATTAGTAAAAATTTAAATTTGTTTGCTTTTGTTAATGCAATAGAGGTTTTTTTTTGTTGATTACTACAAGTTTTACACGTATTCTGATTAACATCAATTGCCGAATATTTATAACTTGTTTTCGGCAAAAGACAAGCATGTTTGTTTGAAGGAGGAACAGCATATTCGATTCTTAGTTCTTCATCATTCAATGTTTCGTTTGCTGGCTCCTCTAAAATGCTCTTTTTCAATAATGGTTGAGTCATTTTAAAATTTTTTAAATAACATATTTTTTTTTTATTTGTTTATTCTGTAGCGAGCTAATGTTCCTTCAGATTAAAAAAATTTTTACAAAATAAAAAATTCAAAATTATTCAATTCAAGTTTTTTAGTTCCTTATTTTCTTATTTCAACTTCGATATTTATTTTTATTTAAATTTAAATACACAAAAACGGTTTTTAGACTAAAATTTCTAAATTTTAATTTTAAAGTGTACTTGAAATAAAATCTAAAATATTTATTAAAAAAATTAAAATTCAAGCATAATTTAAATAAATTAGAATTATGAATAAAAGATGCAAAATTCATTTAGCACCAACTTTGATCAGTATCTTAGCTACAAAAATCTATTCTTTTTATTATCTATTTACCGTTTGTTTAACATTTTTCTAAATCAAACATGGTTTGTACCAGATGAATATTGGCAGTCCCAAGAAGTAGGCCACAATCTCGTCTTTAAGTAAAAAATATTCATTTCGTTTTCGATTAAATTTAATTTTTTTCTAAAAAAGCTATGGCTATTTAACATGGGAATGGAAAGAAGGTATTCGCAGTTACATTTATCCATTATTTTTGGCAATATTCTACAAAGCAATCCAATTATTCCATCTAGATAATACAAGAGTGCTAATTTACATATCTCCGCTAATTCATTCAGCTTTGACAGCTATTGGCGATTTTTTTTTCATCATCTATGCCAAAAAATCATTCGGGCAAAAAATCGCCTATTTATCATGTTTGTGTCGACTTCTATCTTGGTATTCTATTTACTCATCTTCAAGAAGCCTATCAAACAATTTGGAAGAATTATTTTCCATCTTGTCATTGTGCACTCTTGAACATGACTCAATAAGACCTAAATACACCTATTTTAATTTGGCCGGATTTTTTTCCTTTATTGTAAGACCAACTGCAGCGATCAATCTAGCGCCAATTTATTGTTACCAATTTTTCTATCTTTGCCACAATTTTAATCTGAAAAAAAAATTTTTGTCTAATTTCATAATTGTTGGCACGCTAACTATTCTATTCGGTATTGGAATAGACAGCTTTTTTTATGGAAAATTTACAATAAGTTGGTGGAATTTTTTTATTTTCAATGTGCACAAAAATGTTGGGGTTCACTATGGAACGCATCAATTTCACTGGTACTTCACTCAAGGCTATCCAACATTGCTTTTTCTACACTTGGTCATATTCGGTTTCGGCCTAAAATGTTACAAACAAGTCAAATTTCAACTAGCATTAGTTTTATTCAATATTTTGTCTTACAGGTTAAAAAAATTAAAATTTTCAAAATTAGAATTTTTTTCTTTAGTTTTCTAAGTCATAAAGAATTCAGATTTTTGGGACAAATTATGCCATCCACAATGATAATATGTGCATTTGGAATTAAAAATTTAAACAAATTATTTGGCAAAAATTTCTCAGTAAATTTTGAATTTAAATAAGAATTTAATATTTAAAAAAAATGCTTCTAAAAGATAAAAGTTTTGGTTGTCACTGGTATTGGTAATTTATTTTTGGCACTTTTTTTAGGACTGCTGCATCAAAGGGCTCCCATAACCCTCATGAACTATTTAAGAAATTCAAATTTAAATGAAACAGATAATTTATTATTTTTGACACCATGTCATTCAACTCCCTTTCACAGGTGACTAAAAATTAACAAAATTTTTTCACTTTTTATTTTATGATTTTGAAAGCTATCTACATAAAAATGTGAGCATTAAATTTTTGACTTGTGAGCCTAATTTGAAAAGTGTGAACGGCTACAAAGACGAAGCCGACTTTTTCTATGAGAATTTGGAAGGCTGGTTTTCATCAAATAGACAATTAGTTCAGAAAGCATCGTTTATAGTAATGTTTCAAAGCTTGTATGAACAAACAAAAGCCCAACTAGATGATTTTAAAATTTGTAAAAAATTTTTTTACTCTCTTATACAGCAGTCGTCTCGCACTCACCAATATTTGCTTTTATTGTGTCCAAAAACAAACTATTTGGATTCAGAGCCAACATTTTCAAGCATAAAACAAGATCTTTAAAAAACTCAAATTTTTATATGGATTTGTGAAGTTAATAAAAAAAAAATTGTAAATTAAAAAGCAAATTCATTTATTAAAGAAATATTTAAATATATAATTGAGTTTATTTTTTGTGTTTTATACAAAAGCTTTACTAATAAAATTTTCAAAACCCGTAAATAAATAAATAAATAATAAGACAGAATTTTAGAAATTTCATAAATCTGAACTTTTACTTTTGTTTGATTTGGAAAAAAATCACGAAATTTTATTTGCTTTATATGCACTTATAAAATGCATTAAAATTTAAAAAGAAAGCTAAGTTCTTGAGAAAAAAATTTAGTTTGAAGATTCTTAAAAATAATTAACTGAAACATTCTTCTGCCCGAAGTGCACATTAACCTTAGTTTTTAACATAAGCTACTATGTTTGATTCTATTAGTGTATAATAAATAAAAATTAGTAAATAGAAAAATTTTTTAACAGTGATCAGTTAAGTTTAGTTTATTGAATAAATATAAATAGCACAATAGATGATATACACTGTTGTTTACAGTACTATATGTGTGAATTATTTTATATATAAATTTTTTATATTTAATTAAATGATTAAATGAATAAGAAAAAAAATTCAAAAAGTCGAATCTATTGTGAAAGCATTTTGTGTTATTTTACATTTCTCATGTGTGTTTTGATTTCCAATTTATAACAGAAATTTCAAAATCGGCATTTTTTAGAAATAATAAGTCTTTTTTGATCAAATTTTATTTTTAAAAAATGGTCAATACATTTTAGATGCGCAAAAAAATTTCATCGCAGGTTTTTGAATTTTTTTAATGATTTCTAAGCTTTATTTTTAAACTTTTGAAAAAAAATTGAAATTTCCAAAAATGCATTCAAATTTATAAGCAAATTTAAAATGTTTTGATCATTTTTTTAAAATGAAATTTGATCAAAAATTAATCAACTCTTTTTCTTAAGTAAAAATGACAATGTGTAATTCAAGTACAAAAAAAAACCATATAATTTTTTTTTAAATTGTGCAAAAATGGTTCTGCAAACAGTACATTTTTATAAAAATTTTTGCAAACGAATTCTTTATCCTGCAAAAAGTCTTTATTCTTCTGTAAAAAACACCCATTTGCACAGTTTTTGCGGAGTTTAGAATTCGTTTGTAAAAATTTTTATAAAAATGTACTGTTTGCAGAACCATTTTTGCACAATTTAAAAAAAAATTATATTGTTTATGTACTGTAATTTTTTTACTAAAATTTCACATTGCGGTAAAAATTGAATCTAATTATTTTTTGAAAAATTGTTAAATTTTTGAAATTAAATGAAATATTTAAATATTTTCTAATTAAATATGATCATCAAAATCGCGAATAAATAGAATCTTTTGAGTCAAAAACAAAGTTAAGTTACGGCTACCACCCACTAAAAGAATTTTTTTTTCAGAAAATTATTTTTACTGCTTTCAAAATTAAAAAAAAATTGAGAATAAAATACAAATTTTTTTTTTGAATGATCTTTTTTTCGATTTTAAATTTTTTGCCTCAAGGAACATTAGGAAAAGGGAGTAGAAATTTTTAATTATGTAGAAAAGTAAGCATAGAGCTAAATAAAATAATATATTCATTTTAAGTGCTTTTTTTTATTTGAATTTTATTTTTTTACTTTTTGAAGCTAACATCAGATAAAATTAATTTTTTAAATTTGACTTGAATATTCAATAGTTTTTATTTGTTTTAAAAAAATTAAATCTAAAAGATTTGAGTTCCGATTAATTTTAATCTTAGACTTACTATTCTAGAGTGGATTGAAGCAAGAATAGTCGAATAAAGTTTAGAGCTCTCGAATAGCTCCAATGCCACTTCATAATTTGTTTTTATTTATAATTATTAAAAAACAAGAAAAATTTCATTCGAATCATAAACAAAAACCTTTAAAAGCAGAGACCTTTAATTTTAAATGCGTACAATTCTTGATTAGAAACGATAAAGCTGCTTCGATACGAGGTGTTTTTTGACAAATCAACATAATATTCTCTGAACCATATAACAATAATTCCGAAGCATTCAAATTGCAAAATCGATATAATAAATAACTTTTTAACAGCTTTAAAAACTTATTTGTTTGGCGAATCGATTGATTGCCCGGTTACTCAACACACAAGTTGCATAACAATAAATTTAAATATTTAAATTTTTTTTTCTTAAGATGTTCTTATTTTATTTTTATCGCAAAATAAAAGTTTAATTAAAAATTTTGTTTTTTTTTTTTTTAGATGACAGAAATAATACCAATAAATTATTTTCAAAAATCAAAAAGCAGTCCTGAGGTGTGCGAAGAGCGGACATCGTCAATTAGAACAGCTCAATCGCCACGCAAAAATTTCAAAGTCAAATTTGACTCATCAATTTTTTTGCAAGATTTATTCAAAAAAGCCTATCGAATTAGTAAAGGCTTGTCAAATAGCAAAAAATGTACAGTTAAATACTCGGATGAATGTAAATATGGTATTGGAATAGACATTGTGAACTATGGGGCTTTTAATGCCAAAATGGCCTATGTGACCACAGACCAAAATGGAAGTTTTAATTCAATTAAAATTGTAGATAATCATGTGGGCAGTATTAGATGGAGTGAAAATTCGAAAATGAGCCAAAATGAGAAAGATTTTGTAGAACAGTTTCAATTAATGATGAGCAAGATTTTTCAGTTATTCGGCAAAAGGTGGTACGAAACTACCGACGCCGATTTGAGGCTGCCTAGGACTGCCATGTTCAAGATTGTTGAACAAGACCAAAAGCCAAGCATCAGATTTGACGAGTCCAGAAACTATTCGGTAAATAAAATTTTGGCAAAATTTTTTCAATGTATGCTTGAATGTATTGGCATTGATTTGAGCAATGAAGCATTTAAATGGACCGAGAAAATAACCAAGCTTTGTGTTGCTCTGCCCTCCGATTTTCATTCCTATCAAAGATTATGCTTGAAAAATTGCTTCGAAGAAATCGGTCTTGGGGACCACTTTTTGCTTGTGAATAAATCGACTTCTCTGGCTCTTCCGTTCATGACCAAACGGCTAAGTGACTCAACTAGAAAAATCATTATTGACTTTGGATCAGGCAAGATTTTTACTTGTTTTTTTTTTTCTTCTCAAATTAATTTTGATTGTAGTTAAGTTTTATTTAGCTAAGTAAATTTTGTATTGTCATATTTTTCAAACCTGATTCTTTATTTTAAAATTTATACAAAAAATTAGAAATTAATTTAAAAACTTTGTTTACTTGTGAATTTAATGTTGTCAAGGATTACAAAAACAAAATTTATTTTTATTTATTTTTCGACTAAAAACTTTTTTTTTAAACCATAATATTATTTTGAGAAAATATTCATATTTTTATAGTTTTTTAATCTAATTCTATAATGTTGATTCATAAAATTTGACTTAGTTTTTGATAGAAGCATTTCTGTAATATTAAAACTTTAAATTGTATTATACAATAAAAAATAGAACAGAATTGAAAAATTTCATGAAATGAAAACTTTATATGAAAATTTTGAAATTTTGGCTCTGTTTAATTATTATTGGAAAAAAGGCCTATCAGCAATTTTAGTAAATGTGTTCAAAGTTAGAAGGATACAAGATTTAAAAAATTTTAAAAACAGATTTCGATGTAGAAAACTACTAAAAAAAAACCTATAGATAAACGGTTTTACAGGCAAATCATTACTTGTGATGAGAATTAGATCTATTTTCGAAATTTTGATATCAGAAATCAATGGTTGGACCCATCATAACAGTTCAAACATTGGTGAAAAGAAGACGCTTTGATAAAAAGGTGATATTGTGTGTTTGGTGGAATTTTCAAGGGGTAATACACTTTGAGATGATTCCAGATGGTTGTGCCATAAATGCAGAACTTTGTTTTGAACAATTAAAACAAATTTATGCTTCACTTGAAGAAAAATATCCTTCTTTGGTCAACAGAAATCTATGTTTGTTTGTTCAAGAAAACGCTAGACCTCATACAGCCAGAAGAGCAATGTCAACAACAAAAGAGCTGAAAGGGATAGAACTTTTTCCTCATCCAGCATAAAGCCAAGATTTTTCTGCTTTTCATTATAATTTTTTTAGCTCTTTATGGCTCATTTTGCTAGAGGACGATATTTTCCTAATTAAGACCAATTTGAAAAAGGATGTCTTGAGTGTTTGGTTCCAAAAGTCGTTAATAAAACAAGAGTGGAATAGAACGACTCTGATAATGATAGATGGGTAAAGACTTTAGAACAAAATGGCTTATATTTTTAAGATTAACCAACTATCTAATATTTTATTTATAAATGAGAAAAAGTAAGAAAAAAAATGCAAAATTTTTCGACTCACACTAACGGGTGATGCATAAGTATATGGACAAAAATTAAAAGCGAATGTCTCAAAAAATAAAAATGATATTAAGCTCTGTTTTATTTTTCTGATGTAAAGAATTTATTTTTCAATAGAATTATGATTTTTAAATAATGAAAAAAC
>PJRA01000313.1:581321-604219 GCA_016987375.1 Brachionus koreanus | reverse complement strand
TCGCAATAATTATTTTGTTTTAAATTTAAAAATTTTATAGTTATATAATAAATCTTTTATAATGCATTACATTAAAAGCCATGGTTTTAAATATTAATTTTATAAGTTTTATGAAAAATTATGAAACCGGTTTAAAACCGGTTTAAAAACTGGTTCCAAATTCAAAACCGGTTTAAAAACCGGTTCCAAATTCAAAACCGGATTTAAAACCGGTTCTAATATTCAAACCGGTTTACCAGCCCTACACAGCACTAATAAGACCTCATTTAGAATTTGCCATAAGTTCATGGTGTCAATTTTTTGAGAAAGATATTTCAGAAATCAAGAAGATACAAAGAAGAGCGACCAAGATCATTCCTTCACTTTGGAAATATGATTACGCCACAAGGCTTAAAATGAAAATATTAATTTTGAGAATGGTATAAATTTTTCTTGCAATCGGAAGTACAATTTGAGAAGACATAATAAATGTATTGTTAGGGAATAAGTGAAAAGCTGCATGAAACGATATCATTTTTTGACTAACCGAGTAGTTAATGTCTGGAATAGTTTACCTTATCACATCATTAATTCTATATCAATAAACAATTTCAAAAATTATCTGGACAAATGTATCAGGAAACAGCCGAATTTACTACCATAGCTTCAATGAAGCTTTACCCTAAGGGTCGCAGTAATAATTACTACTACTACTACTACTACTACTACTACTAATAGAAATCAATGATACTAGAAACACTTTGATAAAAAGATGATGTAGTTTGTTTGGTGAAATTTTCAAGGGGTAATACACTATAATCTGATTCCAAACGGTTGTGCTATTAATACAGAACTTTATTTTGAACAATTAAAACAAATGTATGCTTCACTTCTACAAAAATATCCTTCTTTGGTCTACTAAAAGCTAGGTTTGTTTGTTCAAAATAACTTCAGAAGCTTCAAGAGTTAACAAGATCAAAAATAAAAGAGCTGGAAGAGATCGAACTTGCTCCTCGTCCAACATTTAGCCCAGATCTTTCTTCTTCTGATTATCATCTTTTTCATTTAATGTGTAACTATGACATGTCTACAAATGACTCATTTTCTAAAGTCATGAATGCAACAAGAGAGGAATCGAACTGCTCGCCAATTTTTAGTTTGTAGGTAAAATTATACTGTACATAAATATACTTAAATTTTAATTCCTCGACTATTTTACTTATAAATTCATACTGCCTTATTTTAGAATAAAATATCCATTTTTTCTCATTTAATTATTTTTTCTCAAAATTAAAAAAAAATTTTTTCATTAAAATTCAGTTTTTTTTTCTTATTTTTGAAAAAATTATGCTTTATGTGACTAATTCAAGATAACATATTTTCTTGGTCACCAACTTATTAAAGTTATGTTGATCACATAACTTGGGATACTCATATTTAACCAATTGTTCGTAATTTTTATACCATAATATTACTTAAAATGCTTTTATTTTCACTCAGTATCGATTTTTCCTATGAACTAAAATAAGTTTCATTATAGAAAATAGATGAAATGGTTCCTAGCTCATTAATGTCTCATCTATCAAATTTTATCAAAAACTTTTATGGATTTTTAGTGACTGTGACTGTTAATCAGTCTACTATGACAATAACACTAGCCTATTGATCAACTTTGAAATAGGAAAAAAAAATTTGCTAATTTTTTCAATTATTTTTAATCACAATAACACAAATTTTAAAATGCAATTTTATTTATTTTTTAACTTAAATATCAATTAAACATCGAAAAAGTTTTGAATAATAAACCAAAATTAAAAGTTACATCTAAAAGAAAAAAAAAATATATAATTTTTAAATGATTTAGCTTTTTAAAAATTCCAAATCCGATACTGAAATAATTCTAATAATTTATTTATGAGCTCTTATTCTAGTTTTCCTCATCCTCTTGTCCAAGACCACGGGTCACCTTGGAAAAATCAAACTTTTCGCCTGTTATCTTGTGATAAACATTCAATATGTCCAAACAAGTGCTTTCAAAATGAGTGGTAGCGTCATAAGACTTGGTAATGAACACATTGCTGCTAGAGCCGTCATCAACAGGCTCGTACAAATCGCTCACAGACACAAACTTCTGTTCGATTTGACCGAGCAGGTCAAGACCAGGCTTTATCTCCGAATGTGGGTCATTGGTCTCAACAGTGGTGCTCACAATTGCCAAGAACCATCCATTACTGGCTACTTGATGAGTGTATGACACACAGCATACATAAATGTCCGATTTTCTGTTCACTTGATTTTGAGGTATGATTATCTGACACGACAACGAATCCTTGGTATTGGCTATCGGATGGTTCAAAATGCATATAGCTCTGATTACTTGGCCAACTTTTTTCACCTTATCAGGTACATATGATGGATCGCAAATGACCAATTTGCATTTAGCTGTCTCCTCTCCCGATCTAACTCCAACTACTTTACCATCCTCATACACAATCTCATCAACTGGCTTATCAAGCATGTAGGTACCGCCGTAGATGGCGCTCAATCTGGCAAATCCTTGTGGAAGCTCACCAAGACCGTACAATGGATACAAATAGGGTGATTTGCCGTAGCGAATCAACGACTCCGAATAGAGTCTAATTCGCTTAATCGTCTCCATAGCCGGCTGTGCTAGATAGTCGTCATTCAAATACAACGCCATTGCATGCCCAATAAAATCAACTGTTCCCTTGTCGAGGCCGAATTTTTTGTATATTTCCGAAATTGGTTCATTGGGATTTTTGTCTTTGAAGGTCTTTGGATCGTTTTCGTCAAAATCCTGTACCCATAGAAGAAAGTTTCTAAATCTTCTTTTCTCGAAAAGGCCCATAAGACCACTGGCAAGAGCCTCCTTTTCGTCTGCAGGTACTTTGTGAATTTTAGAGTCCTTAAACACATACGATCCCTCGACGCTCTTGAACTCTAGATATCTAGTGACACCTGTATGGATCAATAGCTTGACAAGCAGGCCGTTGGCCATCAAAAATTTAGGTATCAAGTCTACATTCCAGTCTCTGCCGCGACCCATGTTAGCCGAAGGCTTAGGCATGTTGAACTTGGCGTACAAGTCTTCCAATGGGGTTATTGAAGCGCTCTCGCCTCCGTAGTACTTGTTTCTGTCCATGTGCAGAATTTTTTTGCCAGCAACACCCAACAAACCGGCCAAAACGCACTCCTTCAGACCAGTGCCAAGAATAACAGCGTCATATTCCTCATCCATGGTTATCTATTAGTAAAAATTTTTATTCTAATGATGACGATTAAATATGAAGAAATGAAAAAAAAAGAGAGAGAGAGAGAGAGAGAAAATTAAAGAGAGAAAAACGCATTAGTTTTGAATGCAGCATATAAAATAAAAATTTAAGCTTGATCATTAATTCAAAAGTTTGCATGAACACCTTCTAAAATGAATTTAATTTGGTTTAATTAATGACAATCGGGATTTTGAAATGTATTCAAAAAAAAATTTTTTTTTTTTATTTGCATTTAGTTATTGCTTTGATGGCAGTCTTTTTGTCAGTCTTATTGATTTTTTTAATACTTATGAGTATCTGGTTGCTTTTTTATCATAAATAATTTTTCTAAAATATCATGTGACTATGAAAAAATTTTGAGCTATGATAAGATTCAAATCAGGTGATTTTCGACAACGGCGCATTTTCACAACTAAGCTTACTTGACAAATTCTAATATTTATCATAATTAAAAAAAGAGAAAACAAATATTAATTTTTGAATTATTAAAATTAAAAAGAACAATAAAATCATAACCATCTCAAGCTTTAATCAATTTATAAATAGCTTTGATTTGATATTTGAATTGATCAGTCAATCTAAATTAAACATGAACAAAATTTTTTTAAAGCTATAATAATCATTAAAAAATAACTATTTATGAATAAAATATTTCAAAGTTTTGATTTTATTTTTTTTTGCAACAACAAACTGAAAATGATTTTATTAAAAAATTTCTCATGAGACATGGGCAATAGCCTGTTGATTAACCTTGAATATTATTTGAATCAATTTTCACGAAAAGCATGCTTGGTTCTTAACACTAGAGGCACCAAGCATTTTTTTCACGTTTTTTTAATTAAAAAATATTTTATAAAAAAAACTTAAATAGTTTTATAAGATAATATCATTTTTTAAAGAAAATTTTAAAATCTACATAAATCAAAAACGATATATTCATTCGAAAAATCTATTCAAAAGATACGAGGATTTGAATATTTGGTGCTTCTAATGTTAATTACTACCTGTTGATTCATGATCCTGTTGATACTCAAGTTTTTATGGATGTCATCATAAGAATCCTAAATTAATTTAGGATCTTGGACAAAATTCAGATGTAAGTTAGTTAAAAAAAATGGCTAATGAAGGCGCATTTATTTGTAAGAGACTCCTATTACCAATTAAAACTTAAAATCAAAAAATTCCAGCAGTAAGCTCTTAAACTGAGAATGAAATTGTTTTTTTAGGCTTTATTAAAAAGATTGTTTGCTTTGAAATATCCGAGTAAGACGCTTTGAAACAGATTATCTTAAAATAGTGCTAAAGATGTTACCTTGTAATTTTAAGGAGAAAAGGGTTATATGTGTCGCTGGCAATTTGTTAAATATGTCATTTTATAAAATGACTTGGCAAGTTGTAAAGTAAATTTAAATGAACGTTAACTTTATTATTTGACAATTGGCAATTTATTTAATTGAAAATTTGAAATTATATTGATAAAACTAATCTTGTTACTGAATTTAATGAGGAATTTATTCCGAAAAAAAAACAAGTGAGTATGTCAAAGTAAGTGCTAGAGAAGCTATTAGAATTTTGTCAGTTGGCCATGGTCAGCGTTTTTTAAAGTGTTCATATACTGGAGACTGTGCTACTAATAGGTGCTCATGCCGTAAAGCTGGGTTGAAATGTAGTTCGAAGTGTCATGGCAAGTTGTTTAAATGTAGAAATTGTGATTGAATTTGTTATATTAAATTTTTTTTTTGAGTATTGATATGAATTGTTAATTAAAATAAATTAAATTTTTTAATTTTTTATTTTATTTAATAAAATGCCAAATAAAGATTGGTAATTTATATAATCTGCATTTAAAACTTTGACATGTCATTTAATAAAATGACACATTTAATAAATTGCCAGTGACATATGTATTGTAGATATTGGGATTTAGATCTACATTTTATTCTCTATTTTTACAGAACTTGTTGAACTTAAATAAATACAAATAGCTATTCAAATCTTTGTTCATACAAACTAGCAAAATCAATAATTCATCACAACTCTAAAAAATATTTTAGAATTACAATATGTTGCTAGTTTTAATCAAAATTTACAATTCAAATTTTTTTATTAAAGCTAAATGAGATTTTAAAAGCGACTTTAAATTTTAATTAAATTAAAAATGAACATGTTTTAAAAATTATTTTGTAAGAAACAAAGTTGATTAACACCAGATAAGTTTTTTGAATTTTTTTTAAAAAAATCTCCAGCTTCTTTATTTACTTAATGAAATTTAATTTCAATAATTATATTAAATATTTTAATAAAGTGTCAAAAGTCTCAAATCATTAGTCTTAGTCAAACATATAAACTTTGAATCCAATAACTTCTGTCAGATTTAATCAATCCTAATAATTTTTGTTTTTAAAATAAATTTGAAAAATTTTTATTAAATTATTGGAAAAACTTTTTTTTATTAATTTATTTTCACAGTCTATCCTCGATTTTGCCAACTCCGATTTTGTAAGTTTTTGTTTTTGTCAGCGTTTTTGAAAACACGGACAAAAAAGATAAATTTGTCATTCAAATTTTTTTTTATTCTTCATTTAACTCCTATTGACTCTATATGAAATACTGATCAAGAGACTGCGGAAGATGATAAAGAGGAGAGATCAATTGATCAAAGATCTATTGGTCTAATTCTATTCAAAAAGAGAATGCTTTGTTTTGCATTGTTTATCCTTAAAAAATAGAAATGAATTTTTCATAAATTTAAATGAACATAAATAAGACTCATTAAGAGACATAAAATATTCTTTAAGTATAAGAGTTTGGAATTTTACTTTTAGCTTTAAAGAGCTTCTCAAAATCAATCAATAATAATTAATTAACAATTTGAAAATTTAATGGTTTTGCAACATTTTTATTTGAAAAATTCCCTATATGTTACAAATTAGAAAGATATTTCTTTTATTTGAATGGCTTTTCATTAAAAAAATTCTAGTTCAATTGAGGAAATCTTTATTTAAAAAATGAAATTATTAACTAAGAGAACATTTGCCGCACTAAAACCAATCCTTGATAATTTTATTTTTTCGTCGGCTTTTAGTGCTGCATTAAAAAAGCAATCATTCACGACAACATATTTAAATTTATATAAATTAAAATGTGTTTGTTTCATCATAAATTTTGAAACCTAATTTTATTTCATCTGAATGCATATAGTTTTGTAAATTTTGTTAATTTTTTCTTAAAATAATTTTGAAAAAAAAAATTTTTAATTAAATAAATTTATTTAAAAATCTCTATTTAAAATGACCTATTGAATAATACCTTGGATCCTATGCTCTTCAATCTGATGTTCTCTAAACGATTCAAAGTTGAGCATTTTTTTCTTAAATTGTTCATAATTAAAATTCTCTTCGCCGTAGTAATCCATTAAAGTGTATATGTAAGAGTACAGGTCCCAGAAAAGCTGAACATGAAAGTCAGTTTTGTCTGCCCGGGCAAATGCAATAACACCACATCCCATTTGCCATTCTTTAGCAGCAAGACCACTCACTGGATCAACCATGTAAAAAATTCCCACTTCTCTCTTAGGCTTCGTTGAATAGGGCGCCCATCTCTTTACCATAATAGGTATTCCGATCATTTCAGTAATTACACATGGTGTCCATCCATTAGTTGGATCAACCTCAAATCTTGGAACCTTCTGCTCGAAAGCCTCTTCTCCATTTACAATCATAATGGTTATCAGCTTATCAGCGTCATAATTGCACTTAGGTTTATGATTCTTCCAGTCTACTTTTTGACATTCTTTTGAACAGTACCAAGCTGATTTACAATTGCCACAACGAAAGCGAGCATGCTCTTTTGAACAAGCTCTGCATGGCTCGTCGATTAAGATTTTTGAATCCGACATTTCAAATAAATTTTGGATATTTTTCAGTATGCGATTTAACTACTAGTGATATTTAAACTAGAAAATTCTTAGCATTAAATTCAAATTATGAAACATTTTTATTTTTCAAATAAAACTAAGATCTTCCTTTTTTTTTTAAATTAAATTAACGCACTTTTTTCTTGCGAAAAAAAATCAAAAAAGCTAAATTTTTTTTATAATTATTAAAATTTTATAAATATTTTATTTTAAAAAAAATTTATTAATAAAGCTTTACTAAAAGTAGCAGTAGTAGTTATTTAATTTTAAATATTCATTAACATTGTCCGCTATCTTGGTAACTTAAATCCAGATTAGAAGATAAAGCTCAAGACACAGTTCTACAGAACATTCTGCCAACCGATATAATGGGATATGGGTGCGAACCTTTTAAAGAAAAAGATTACCCAAATAAAAAAATTCAAGAAACCTAGAAGGAACATTGATTCAAAGAGCATTAGGGATTCAAAAATGTCAAAAACAGGCAAGTTAAATTTTTGATCAAATTTCATTTTTCAAAAATGATCGAAACATTTTGCAATTAAATTTGAATTAAATTTAAATTCAATGCATTTTTAGAAATTACAATCCTTTTTCAAAAGTCTAAAAATAAAGCTGAAATTTTACAAAAATTCAAAAATCTACGATGAATTTTGATTAAAATAAATGTTTTGGTCATTTTTGAAAATTAAAATTTGATCAGAATTTGACAATGGGTAACAACTAAATATGTTGAACTTTGTTTTGCTTACAAAACTAATCAAAAGTCTTCAGAAAAAAAGTTAAAAGCTTTTTTATCATTAATTTTTGTTTCATTTTTTTAATTTTTTTACCAAATTTCACAAAATCAAAACCTGTGCTTTAATCTCTTCACAAAAAAATTAATCAATAAAATAGTAACCGATGCAAATGATTAAAAAACCAGAAGTAGATTTTTTTGACCAGAAGAAGATTAAAAAAAAAGTAAATTGTCAGAGTATTCAAGTTGTTACTTGGAGAAGAAATTGAAGACTGTAGTGAACTCATTCATCTTTGCGATTCGAAAATCAGAAATGCTAAAAAGAATAAATCAATGAAAAAAGATGCAAGAAAAGCACACTTCCAACTTTAAGTTGATATTCAGATAAATAATTATTGTAAATTATAATAATAGAGAGAAAATTCGATAAATTTCAATCTAATATAGACTAAAAATTTATAGCACATTCACACTAAAGAATCGATTGATTTAATTTACAACTGAAGTTTTTAATTTTTTAACTCAGACAAACTAAGAGAAATTTTCATTATAATGAAAAAAATTATTGAGAACGGAATAAGAATTTCCTAGAGCTCGTGATCATTATGCAAAAAATACTAAGCTTAATAAAAAATTGATAGTCTTTTTTTCAGAGAAAAAGAATAAAACCTTTCAGAGAATATACAATTCAAATTTGAATTCCTAAAACAGCTTTTAAGATCTTATTATTTTTATTAGGTTCATTATCCCTTTATTGCGAGTTATTTTAATTTTGAAGTAAAATAAGACTAAGATGATAAGTTTTTTTATTTGAATCAACTGTTCCTTAACACTAGAAAGCCCGGCCGATTTTTAAAAAAAATTTCAAATTTAGTTAAATTGACAAATAAAATATTTGTTATGAAAATTTATTAAATATTTTTAGATACCTTTAAAATACAAATATTGGTCTTTTAAGCTAAATTGAAAATTTTTTTCTTGTATTTTTAAGTGTTTTAATGTTAATCTGTTTTTAAGTGTTTTCTTTTTGGAAAAAATCTTTTATGAAATATAAACTTTTATTTTTTACCCGGTTTACTGTCCACCATTAGCCTAAAAGACCAATATTTGTATTTTAAAAAAATTGGTTTGTTTTTTAAGGTATCCATATTTTTTCTAAAAAGAATTTTTTTAAGAATTAAAAACAATATCACAAGTTTTTTTAAAGCTATTTTTTTAAATTTTATTTCTTTAAAAAAAAAATTTAAGTTTCAATTTTTTGAAAGGGATCAATAAAGCCCCTTGATTTTTCTAGTGTAAACTAAACCATCATTTAAATTAAGTCAAAAAAGTCAAATAGTTGACTTTAAATAATAATGTACAATAAAATAGTTTTAGAGAAGACAACATTTAAAAAGCTAAAAAGAACTTATTACCCGTCATAAATAAAGTGAATGGATAAGTAGAACTGTAGAAATAATTCTTGATTTTTTTTTAATTAATTTTTTGTATTAACTTTTTTTAGGATATTGATTTTATATATATCACTTCTGTGAAATTAAAGATAAAAAATGAAAGGGATTAAATGATTTATTGTTTTAACATTTTTTATTTAAAACATTGAACTTAAAATTCTTCATTTAATTTATTTATTTAAAAATAATTTGGGCCTGAATATAAAATTAATCTAGATTTTATTGATTTTATTGTAAGATCGAGTTGTTCTATGGCAAACAAAATTTCATCTAGTTTTCAAAAAAAATAACTTTTTAAAATAGATAAATATTTTTATGGAATGTCCTATCCTCAGTCTACTTCGTTCTCAGCGGATCGAACGAGAATAAAAAAATTAATGGAGATAGATCCATAAGATTTTATATTCTCAAATGCATGTGTAGCTTGTAAGAGACAAAGCTTTCGATAAATTTTCATAATTTATCTTCATCAGATTCTAAATATTTTTTTGAAATAGATAAACTATTTCTATCAAAACAAACTAATCAACCATGGAAATTATTTTTCTTTAATTTTCAATTTTTTGACTCAATTTTTGTCTAATCTATTACCATATGCACAGAATATTGAAGTTGAATGGCTAAATCAATAATAATTTGTTAATAAGGCCAATGAACTAAGCTAGATTTTAAACATATCTCTTTAAGTAAGTTTATATTTATTTTAAATTCTTCTAAAAGTTTTTATATATTTAATAGAGTATAAGATATTTTGACTGTGTTTGAATAAAAATTGATGCATTTTTGTTTACTTTAGTGAAAACATATGTTTGAGTTAAAGAATAAATTTTAAATTAGTTCAGTTCTTTTATAATAATTGTTTTTTACAAAAAAAATTGTATTGTATTTCATTGAACAAAAGAAAGTTCGGTCATCAAAGTGTATCTTCTATATTTTAGTCGAAAAAGTGACTCAAATAAAACAAATTTTTCCATTTTTTTTCTTCTATTGGAAACAAGAAAATACTTGGTTTTGATGAAGCCCGTTTAGACTTTTTGTGTGGGATTAATAAATAAAAAAGGTTTGCTTTAAAAATGCTTTATTGGAATCCGAATTTAATAACAAAAACAATGGTTTATATACTAAGTCAAAACATGTAGTGGTTTAATTTGTAGTTAAGTTTACAAAAAATAATAAGGACCAGAAAAATGAATTAGAGTGATTTCAAGACTTTGGTCTTAGCAGTTTGCATGGCCAAATACTCGTGAATTTTCTTTTATAAAAGAGACACATTTTTTTGAGAAAAGCAACTCAAATATTAGTTTCTTGGAAAAAAGAAAAAAAAGAGGAGACATGATTTAAATGTACAAAATTTTACCCTATTTTTATAATAGAAGAAACTTGTTAGTATTTCAGCTAGAAATTTTCCTTTATTTGAGTTGCTTTTTTAAAAATAATGTGACTCGTTTTACATGAAAATTATGTATTTTTTAATTTGGATCCTGAAAATACAGTCTTACACAGTAGAAGAGAGAGTATAAGTTTAAATAAAGAGCTTGTTAGAAATTGCAGGGTGATCGAATTATTCTTGGCGAACAGAGTTGCAGATTATTGGATCGAGATGAGAAGTGTAGTAATCGAAGAAAAAAGTATAAATAGCTTCAAAGTGCTTAGTTGTGTTGGGTATCGTCAGTGACGGCCACTGGACCGTAATAACTTGGTATTGGTCGTTTTAATGGTCGTGAGAAAAAAAATTTTTCCTAAATTTTAACGTTTTTTTCTTAAACTCAATTCATTTTTTTATCAAATTTTATTTTTGAAAATATTGTAAATTTTATTTTTGTACATGGTCACCAAAACGGCCAAAGCCAAGTCCAGGGGCCGTCACTGACAGTACCCAACACTAGTGCTTACGAAAAATTTATTAAAGTACCAAAAGCTACCATTGCATAAGTAATAAACTTATTCCTCTCAAAAACGATAAGCAAGTAGTTCAACAATTATAATAAACGATCAAAAAATTGATTGATTTGAAATAAAACATGATTTTTTGAAAACGATTAAATTTATTTTTGTTATGATCAGTTTGATTTAGTTAGCAGGTCTACCACATCCTTTTTTTCTCTTGAAAGTTTTATCTTTTTCCATAATATCTAGCCAATGATAAACAGAACTTTTTCTGTTTCCAAGACCAGTGAATCACCTAGCAGCTTAAGATTTTGGAAAATTTTGGTTACCTTTTACAGAGTTGTACAAATCTTTTTTCATGGTTTTGTTCATTTTTTACTAACAACTTTTCGAAATTATTTTTTTTTATTGTAAAGCTAGGATCAGTCTGATTTTAAATTTGATAAAAATTGGGAAAAGTCTTGTCCATTCTTATAGAAAATTTAACTTAACTTTTGTGCCATTTTTTCTACACCCGTTAAAAGTAGTGACTCAGGTTAACCAATACTTGGTTTTCTGATTTGGTCTCCAAAAAAATTATAACTAAAAGTAAAAAAAAACGTTTATTCTCACTCAAGTTATCTGAGAATAATTTATAAAATGTATACTCAAGATAACTTTGACTGTTGTAAAAGAATTTATTTATTTATACTCAAAAAAAATAAATAAAAATAAAAAAAAAGGATTAACACATTATTAAGAGATTAATTATTTAGAACAATTGTTACATTTCCAGACTTTCTTAATATGAAAATAAGTTCTATTAACACATTTTAATTGGAAATCATTTTCACCGTATGTAATCCATTTATTTTCATAAGAAAGATTGCAAATTTAACAAGATTTCAAAGACTTCAAAAAATGGCCAGTAAAAATTTGATAGTGGTTGTCGATTATTCTCAAAATCAGACTTGTGCAAAAGTCAGTATTAATTACATTTTTAATTAAGTTGAAATTTTGATTTAAAAATTTAATGTCAAAATTAATAAGATTAAATTATTCGATAAAATTAAAAAAATTTTTTTCGTTTTTTTAAAAGTTTTATCTTGTAGAAAACTCAAAAAAGTTGTTTTAAAGTCTTTTGAAAAAAAAGTCATTTGACTTGACTTTTAAAAGACTTTAAAACCTCTTTGAGTTTTCTACAAGATAAAAGTCAAATGACTTGACTTGACTTGGACTTTATGACTTTTGAACAACTCTGCTCAAAATTAAACATTACAATTTTTGAAAAAAAAAATGGTTTAGCATCAAGATCAAATATAATTTTTATTAAGAATTAATTAAAGAGTAAATTTTATTTTATTTAAAATTTAATTTAAGTCATAATATTGTACTTGAAATAATTACAAAATTTGTTTAGACAATTGAATTTAGGCCAAAATTTGGTCGACCATAATAATCTATTTGACTAACCAAAAACAGGTTAACCTAAAATAGCTAACCAGCTAATCAAGCTAAATCAACATCACTAAATAAAAGTTTAATTTCTAATCTTGTCTTTTAATCGATCTTAAAGACCATTTCCTTTGGTTAAAATATTTTCAAATGATAGAAAGCAACCTTAAACATCTTAAAAACTTAAATTTAAATCAATAAGTAGAATTTTTTTCTTTCGACTTTGAATTTTTGTGTTCAAATATATATGAATCGTAACTAAGTTTTAAATATTATTATAGAATTCGTAAAATAAAATCGAATCAACTCATATTACAATACGTGATTTTTAAGAGATTTTAAAAATTTTATAAAGCTTAAAGAATTCTCTATTAATAATATCAAAAGGATTGCTATGGTTATAAAGTGTCGACCTTCAACTAAAATAACTTTTTAAGTGAAGAAAAATTTTTGGTTATATAAAAAACTTTTTTTTTTCAAATGCCTTTTCAATTTTATATTTTTGATTTTTTCTAAAGGACTTAACACAAATAAGTTACAAGAATTTTTTAAACCAATAAATTAATATAATTAGTTTTTTAGATTTAACAATTAAGATTAATACTTTTACAAGAAAAGTCATTTTTATAAGAAAATTTGGATCGATTTCAAATAAACAAAAGAATTGGCAATTCAATCTTATCAAAAATTGAATTTCTCTTTAAATTAATGGACGAAATTTGATATTTACTTGAAAAATAATTAATTTTTTTTCTGTTATCATCATCAATCTTTTTTTTAGCTTTGAAATTGGAAAATTTCGTTAATTAATTTTTTTCTTGGATTAAATATTAAATTAAATTTTATTTTATTATTTTCTAAAAAAATTAATGAGATTAAATTTCAAAATTTATGTTTAACCAAAGATCAGTTTTTACATTTTCACTTAATTTCAATTGAAAGCATGTATTTTTTTAAAAGAGAAAAAAATACATGCTTTCAATTTATTAAGTTTTTATTTCCTAACATAAATTCAATGTAAGTCAATGTAAGTAAAATTTTTAAAATGTTCAGTGATTTATTTAGAGAAAATAAATTGATTCAAAAAGGTGAATTTTAATTATTTTGTTAATTGATAGACAAATCATAGTTATGAATTAATTTTACCTCTTTAATTTAAAAAATTTTTCTTGTTCTCGAATTTTTCGCTTCGAAGTGCTGGAATTTTTTTTTGAGATTAATCTAAATTTTTTTTTGAGAAAAAAAATCTATTTTTTATTCATCTTGTTCATATATTTAGTTTGAATTATTTCAGATAGTTAAATAAAAACTATTAAAAATTAAATATTTTATTTTAAAAGCTTCTAGATGAAAAATATAGTAATTAAATTATCAGTTAATTTTCTGTTTCTGTTGGGTTTTCTACTTAGTTCATTTGACTGTATTGAATTAGCATCAAATAGATGTCAAAAAATAGCAACAAAGCTGTCAACTTTGCACAAAACTCTTGGTAATCAAAAGCCTAGATACGAGTTGCTTTTACACGCTAACAAGAGTAGCATTCCTATTGAAAAAGAAGTTCTGTTAGATCATGAATTTGATCAAATTGTAAATACACGACCCCTTAAGAATGTCGAAATCAAAAAATCTCATATATTAGAGCTAATCGAATTGATTAGAAATGGAAAAGACTATTACAATTCAATGAATGACATTTATTTGGATAAAACACTTCAACTTTTCAAATCAAAAATTCAAAAAGTTGCTATTTTTGGTCTCTATGAAACTAATTATTTGCCATGGATTGAAGCTGTTTTGTTAAATTTAAACCCTTTAGCACATATTTGGCTTATTGACTATCAACCAAAATCATATGAACATGAAAATATTAAATGGGTTCATTTGAATGATTTTTTAAATCGCGATATTAACGATCAAAATTTAGACCAGTTTGATTTGGTAATTGATTATTTGGCGATTGAAAAAGTTGGTTTGGGAAGATATGGTGAAGACATAAGTATTGATGCTGATTTGGATACCATAAAATTATATAATTGTGTTCTAAGAAAAAATGGTCTTTTGATTTTAAGTATGAGTTGGAACAAATATGGCAATAAAAGCTATACTGGCTTCAATTCAGGTCGTCTTTATCATAATGATAGACTTGATGAGATAAAAGAAAATTTCAAAGTTGTCTATGAAAATTTCTACAATTTTGGATCAAAAATAATTTTAGTAATGGAAAAATAATTTGAATAAATATTAGAAAATTGTAAATTTTTAAATTAAAAGTTAAAAAAGCTATTTAAATTAATAAAATTTATTTTTTTTTTTTAAAAAAAACTTTTTTAAACAATTTATTTGATTAAAAATCAAAAAAAAAATTTCACATTAATCATCATAATTTCTCATCGACTGTTTTTTCTTTCGACCGGATCTAGCAAAAGTAAATAATTTAAATTTTTTTTATAATATTAAAAATAGATATTACTTTTTTGTTTTTGATTTGATTTTTCTATAAAATAAAAAAAAAATTTATTAAATTATTATAATCATTATGATTAAATTAATTGAACGTTGAAAATATAAAAAATTTAAATTCTGAAAATTTTGAAAAAAACCTTTTCAAAAAATAAGAATCTCGAATTTAATTTCATTTTTGTACCCATAAATAAAATTGAATTAGCTATTTTTTAATGTCTAATAGTCAATGCAATGATGAATCAATAAAAATTTAATTAAGGGCCTTGAATGAAGCATACTTACATAGAGTAAAAAGCTTTGTATCAATTGATAAATCAATTTTTGAACTTTAAGATGAAAATTTATTTAGAGTTTTCTATTTTTAAAATTTTTTTCTAAAATTGACCAAGAATAAAATTTATTTTATTTGATTATATTTTTAGAATTTTTAATAAAATATTATATAGATACATATATATTAGATAGTAATTTAATAAAATTTTTTGCTCATTATTTTTATTGAAATTATCTCTTTTTTAAATGCAGAGTTTTTACGAAAACAGAAGAAAAAACCAAAAAAACATAAACATCTCGCTGAAAAATTCAAATTTTTGATTTTTTTAATTTTATTCAAATCCAAAGATCTTTTTTTTTATTTTGTTTTACGTTAATTTTACTAATTTTACTTTGAATATAGTAAACATCAGTAAGAAAATGTCTTTTTTTTCTTAATATACAGTATGCCTTAACAAAATTACATTTTCTTACTGACATTTACTATATTTTTTGTAAAATTAATTTATCATTTTTTGATTTTATTTCCAAAAACTTATTTTTAATAACAAAAAAATACAATAAATTTAAGATTAACTTTCATTATTCTATAGAGATTAAGATTACTTCAAAAACATAAAAAGTGATCACCATATAAATATTTTTTTTAGAAAAAGTTAATCAAAACATAAATCTATACCAAAGACCAGCTATCCTTTTCTAAATTGACTTTTTGGTGAAAACCTTTTTATTTTAATTCCTGGCAAATCTATTGAATTTTTCATTTTGTGATCATCTACATTGTTAGCGCATATAGAGCATTGGTTAGTGTTACCTCATATTTTAAAAAATAATTCCTAAAATTTATTAATGTTTTAGTAAACTTTTTGAAGAAATAATTTTTTTTTTTATGCTTTTTTTTACCCTTTAATTTTTCAAATTATCCAAAAAAAGTTTATGTTCTAATTTTTATTTTACTTTTTTATGTTTAAATAATCTTCATCCATTGTATATAGGTCCTTTCATTATAAATAAGAGAACATATTAAAATACTTAAGGGTATATTCCCTATAACATATATTTAATTTGTTTAGGAAGACAAAAAAAATGCAATATTAACTAATATAAATTCTATTTTTTGATTTCATTCACACGACTTTAAAGTCAACTACCTGAGTTGACCCTGGAAAAAATTTTTTTAAATTTCCAGAATACGAAAGTTAAATTAAAAAAAAAAAAAATTTTTCTGACATTAACCCTTTCATACCTGAGAACGAACCGTAATAGATAAAAATAATCAGAAAATTGATCCTAAGAATTTTTTTGATGTAGAATACGAATTTAGGGTTGTTTTTTGTCTAGGTCATCGCCTAAGCTCTGTAAAATTAGGCTAAATTTAGTATAAAAATAAAAAATTTAAATAATTCAAAATTTAAACAATTTATCAAAAAACTGAGTCCATTTTTGAATTTTACACTAAAAAATACATCAGCACGTGATTTTTCAAAAAAAAACATGATTCATTAATTTTGTCTCAAAAATTCAAATTTTTGGTTAAAAAATCTAAAAAATTAATTCTAATAAGAGTTATTATGTATTTTAAGAATAGGTCTACTTTGAGCCTATACAGCTCCTCAACCGAAATAAATTTTCTGAATATTATTTCAGATTTGAATTCTACAATAAAAATTACCCATAAACAAAAACTTTCAAATACCAAGCTATTATTTTAAGATTTTTATGCTAATTTAATTAAAAGCATGTTTTAAAGACTAAAAAAGTTTATTTTATCTGATTTATTATGTCATATCTTATGTTATTTGATTAGGATCAATTTTCTGATTACTTTTATCTATTACGGTTCGTTCTCAGGTATGAAAGGGTTAAAATAAATTTTTTAAAATGAAGACACAGTGAATTTTCATTTTAACAAAATATCCAAAAAATAAAAATATTTCAAGCATTGTTAACTTTGCATACTGTCAATTTGAATTTAATATAATTTATTTCCTAATGCTTATAGATATTTTCCTTTCGCTTTTTGTTTCAAAATTCAGTATGCCAAAACTTTGATAATAATGAAACAAAATGGACTATATGTGTATGAAAATTCACACTGCCTAAAATTAAACAATCAAAAATTAAACATACGAATTGTCTATTTCAATGTCTTCCTCATCTTTTAAAGCAGTATCAAGAGCCGCTTGTAAATGAGGCGCAAGCGTTGGACTCTCATAATCCCTGGTAGTTCTATTAGGCAAATCTAATTCCAGAAACAAAACATTCTCGCCCATAAATCTTGGATTGAGACTTTGTGCTGCACTACGCGCAAAAGTAGTAACAGCTCTATTCAATCCATAGGCCGAAATGGGTCTCTTGGCCATTTGTATTTCATGTTGAGACTTTGTACTCTCCTTGGTGATCACTTTCTGCTTCCATTTATCCTCATCTGCATCAAAATAAAGCCTATTTAGTAACTTATCTTTTTCGTCTTTGGGAACAAAATTTTCAATTAACAATTGTCTTAATTTAATGTCTTTCATTAGATCTGTCTGAGTTTGCTCCAATTCTTGACGTTCTTTACTATTCGATTCATTCAAGTCTTTTATTTCTTCTTTTAATTGTTGAAATTTAGCAAAAAATTTTTTCAATTTTTTGGTCTTGTAATCAACCTCTTGTTGTAAATTAATGTAGCCCTCATTTTTCTCAATAACATTCTCCTCTTCTTTTTCCAACATTTGCTGCATTTCCCTTTCTTTGCGCTTCTCCTCGGCCAAAATAGCTCTCTTCTCCTGCAGTCGTCTCTCTTGTTCGTTCGTATGGTCAACAATATTCTTTCCACTCAAAAGTTTGCTCTCCATAGCTTTCAATTTGCTCATCATTTGCATTTTAGCCTCCTGTTCTCGTTCCAATTCTTTTTCTTTTTCTTTCATTTCTCTCAAAAGTTTGTCTTTTTCAGATGCGATCAAATTTTTGTCATTTAGAATATTTTCTTTTTCCTTATCGAGTCTTTCCTGTTCGCGTTTCATCACCTCTTCAACATCTTCGGGGTCATCTTCGATTATTTCTTCGCCATCCTCATTAATGCGGCGATTTTTTTTGCTTTTGCGCGATTTTTTTGGGCCTCCTTGTTTTTCCAACAAGGCCTTGATTCTGAGAATTTCCTCTTGAAATTGGCGCAGCATGGCATCCTTGGGATCTTCGTTTATTTTCGGCTTGTTTTTGATGTTTTTGGCTCTATTGGCATAGCGAAGGGTAGTCAGAGTTTCTTCAAAGTTGTACGAAGCCGGACCAATGGTGGCCACCATTACAGTTTTGGAATTGCCGCCAAGAGAGTCCTGGAGAAGACGGGTGAGCTTGGAGTCACGGTATGGAATGTGTGTGCTTTTATCGTCTATCAAAGCCGAGATCACGTTGCCCAGTGCTGACAAAGAGAGATTGATCTTAGTTGCTTCTTTGAGCCTGGTTCCAGAGGCGCCTGTTTTTGCTTGACGTTCACTGCCGGCCAAGTCGACCAAATTTAGCTTGCCCACTCTAATGTGAGTCTCTCCATCTGCATACACTTGACTACACTCGATTGTGATTATGAATATGGCATGTGATCTAGAGCTGTGCTCGTTCATGTTGGTGGCGCCAACTGATCTGTTCTGATTGCCCACGTTCATTACGTGCTCAATTTCTGTCTCATTTTTGGTTATGAAAGCGGACAAATCTTTGACATAGACGCCCTTGTCAGGACTTTCTTTGAGCTCAAAACGCTTTGACTGATCCTTGTGGAGCAAGTCGCGAATTTCCTCTTGATATATTTCCAAGTATTGTGCGCGAACTAAATACTGTTCGTCATTGCTTTGCGAAATGTGATTGAATATGTGATCAAACGAATTGGGTATGACGCCGCGTAGCTCTTTACTGGAGCGTACACCTTCCATGGTGAATGTTTTACCAGTGCCAGTCTGGCCATATGCAAAAATTGTGCCATTAAAGCCATCCAACACAGACTCAACTAGCGGTCTGAATGTTTCCTCATAAAGATCAGTTTGTTTCGAGCTATAAAAATATGTTTTATTAGTAAAAAATATTAAAAAAAAAAGCATCTACTTCCAATCGTAGACCGAATCGTAAGTGAACTCTTTCTTGTCGGTTGAGTCGGCCTTTTTTATTGATACAGAGCCGCGGCGCGTATCCATTTCTACAATGCGCTCATAATTCTCGGCAATTTCTTTTTTGTCCATTGGCCGACAACGTACCACCACTTTGACACACTCATCTTTGGACGATTTTTTTGGCTATTCAAAATAAACAATTATTAAAAATTAACTTGCATTAAATATCTTATTCTGCGCTTACCATGTTCCTCTTCTAAATCGATTTATTGATTTTTTTTTCAGAATACAAATTTTGAATTTTGAATTATTTTTTTTTGTGCTATTGGAATGGAATTTAAGATATGTGCTTAGAAAAATATAAATGAATATATTATTCAGCTTGATTTGTGACTAATTTCAAAAATAAAAAGACCAACTTTTAGGTCTGTAGCAACCGAAAATTATTTTAGAATTTTTTTTTTTTTTTGTATGCTAAAATAAAATAAAATTTAAAATATGAGAAAAATGAATTTTTTATTTTTTATTTATTTAATTAAAGTTTAAGTCCCCATGGAAAAATTGGAATATACATTTAACACTCAAAAACCGGAGGGGTCTTTTGAACCCTTTTCGTAACTTCCTTTATTTGTTTTTTATTCAATAAATTTAATCAATTTTTTAAAATTTTTTTTTCAATCATATCTTAAATCAAAAATTTTATAAAATTTTTTAATTTTTTCTATAAAATAATTTTATTTTCATTGAAAAAACTATTAAAAACGATTTAAATAAAAGGGTCATAAAAGTCATTCGGTTTTTGAGTGTTAATAAAGTTCCAGAAATTCAAAACTTAAGTGCTAACTGAATTTATACTTTTTGACTTGAAATTCGTAAACTATGTCCTTTGAAACTCTAGATTTCATTTTTGTGGAAGGGAAGAAAAAAAATTTTTGTATCCAAGACTCTTGAAAAACTAACCCTTCAAAATGTTGTAAATCTTTCAGACCTTGAAATTCAATAAATTATTTTAAATTTTTTCAAAAATCTTATATATTCTGAAAGAGCATAAAATTTTCTACATTTTGGTATATATTTTTTTTTGAAAAAAAGGGTGAGACAATTTTGATTATTGAAAAAAAGTAAAAAAAAATAACATTATTTTCTTTTGAATCGTATGTAGTCCCAAGAATCACAAAAAACAACTTTTTTTTTTCAAACAAATTAGACAAAATTTTGAACAAAACTAAGGTTTTACTTTTTTGAATGTATGTTTTATTGTTTTAAAATTAACTCTCAAAATCATGTGATTTGATTTAAATTTGGAATATTTAAATTATATTGATGATTTTCTCAATATTTTAACTAAATACTGAAACCTTTGCCTTTTTAATTAAATTATTAATATGCCACCAAATTCAGAAAGCACTCAAGTTTTGAATTTCCGGAACTTTCATAAGTAAATTTATATTTTTTACAAAAGAATAATTGAATTGAAATAAAAGAATATTAATTTGTGCTGTTTTATCAATTGATGAAAAAAAAAACTTAGAGGAAATTTGAGTTTATATTAATCACAAATACACAAATTTCATATAACTCAGGAATCGTTCTAACTTTAGTCTTTCATCATTCGATCATTTGGTTTACTTCTCAGCTTTCGTTGTTCTTTTGTAAAAGAAGATAATTTTACAAAGTTTACCCATGTTAATACTACCACACTAGGAAAAATGTAAAATTCCGATTTAAATTAAAAAAAAAATGGAAAAAAATCTTTTTGTAAAAGAAAATTTTTTAATTTTTTAACATTCATTTTCTGAAATAAAGAAATTTAATTGACAAAAATTTTATTTTTGTATTTTTGTAAAATAAAACTAAAATTTTATTTTAGTTTTATTTTTGTGTTGTCTGGATTTAACCCAGTCAATTAAAATTAAGAGATTTTTTGAGGGTTATAAAAAAAACCTTAAAATTTTATAATCATTTCTAAATTTTAAAGAAAACTTCAATTTCAAGCTAGTGCCCATTCCCATTTCTTTTTCTCAAGAGACTGATTAACACTTCATTTTTTAAATTCATTATTAAAAAGAAAAATTATTTATGTTAAAAATAAAAAAAAATTATAAAACTGAAAAGGATCATTGATTTAATCAAACTTGTGCAATAGTAAAAAAAAAAGTCATTTTAAAGTCTTTTCAAAGTCAAGTTAGTCACGTGACTTCTAAAAATTAACAAACGTAAAATTTATTTACATTTAATTATTTGATAAATTAATATTTAATAAAAAATCGGTTAATAAAAACAAAAAAATTAAACATTCAAAAGCGACATTTTTAATAAAAGATTTATTAATTAAATTTAATCATTATATTTGTTTAAAAATCGTCAAAAGTCAAAAGAATTTTTTTCCGAAAAAAAAATTTCAAAATTTTGAATTCACTTTATGACCTTATAACAATTCTGGATTTAATTGTAATCTCAAAAAATATAACAACAGGACATTTAAGTTTAATAATTCAAATTTTGATACAAAATCTTAATGAATTAAATTTATGTTATTGAAAATTGAATGCTTAACGTTGAAAACTTTATTATTGATCTCTGATCATATTAAGTTGAACATTAATATAAATAATAACGGGTGTAGAATAAAAATGACACAAAATTAATTTTTCATAAAATTTTTTTTATTTAACTAAGGCTTTAAATTTTTTTTAAATTATAAATGTACCGTCCTATTTTGAAAAAATAATATCACTTAAGGTATTGAACTCTATGACGATGTATGATATCGAGCCTAGAGCGAACACTCTTGGCATGGTCTTGTTCAACCTGTTATAAAAATATTGGTCCTGCTGTCTTCTCCTGGTTAGCATTTAAATGAGGTCCCTTGTGTTTTTTTATACTTTTTGATGTTTGTAATATACTTTATATTTTTTTCTACATATAATTCTGTACAATATTGGCATAATGAGATGGTGCTAAGTCGGGCCAAAATTCATAATTGTCATCATGATAATAACTTAAATAATTGGTTCATTTCGTTTCTTAATACACTCTCCAAGGTAAACAAGTTGATTGACTGCAAAACCACTAGGTACAAAATATGGTTCGCTTATTTCGCGTTGTGAAATAGCCAACCAGACCATTAATTTTTTTTCAAATTTTTTAAACTACTTGTTCTCTACATTCTCCAGCGTTTTGCTTACGTTACTGCTATTAAAATGATTCATTCCCTAGCAGCTCAGTTTCACCAAGACTGAAATAAGATGCATCATCAATTAAAAATTCATATCTGCTATATTTTAAAAGCAATCGACGACATTTTGGCCTTGTTGTCTTCTCATGATTAGCGTTTAAATGAGGTCTCTTGTATTTTTATTCTTATTGATGTTTGTA
>PJRA01000313.1:561713-581315 GCA_016987375.1 Brachionus koreanus | reverse complement strand
TCTATCACTTCCTTTTTTTTTTCTTGAAAGTTTTATCTTTTTCCATAATATCTAGCCAACGACAAACAGAAAGTTTTCTGTATCCAAGACCAGTGAATCGCCTAACAACTTCAGCTTTTGGCAAATTTTGGTTACCTCCTATAAAGTTGCTCAAATCTTTTTTGATTGTTTCTAAATTTATAAGACAAAATGTTTTGACTCTCAAAATTCAAATTGCCAAAATTTAGATGAAAAAATTAAGTAAGACAAATTTTTCGAGTTCTGTCTTGTACGCCAAAAATAAAATATACACTGAACTTTGAAACATGCTAATTTCTATTTGAAAATAATCCAAAAATTTCAAATTTTAAAATATGTTCAATTGCATTCACAAACAAAAAATAGCTCTATGTTTAAGAGAAAAATGATCAAAGTTTAGTCCCAACTAAACACACATATTTACACATCAAGCTCTCAAAAGCTTCCATTATAACATCTTCTATTAAATTGATTTTTAATTATTTTTAAATAAAAAAAAAAGCTTTAGAAATAAGTCAGTATAAATGGCTGCGCTAAGACAACTAATAACCAAATGTGTACATACAAATCAATTGATGCTTAGCAATAGAATTTCTTTTCCACAAGTACGCTACATTTCTACAACCCTTAAGCAAATGACCGGTAAAAATAAATAATCCCAAAAAGTAACATTAATAAAAAAAATTTCTCAAGAGCGTAAGCACATTCAATTGACTTACCGAGATGAAGTGGCCGTGATAAAAATCGACTCGCCAAACTCTAAGGTGAATACATTGAGTCGCGAGATGTTTCCTGAATTTACTTCGGCCTTGGAAGAAGTAAACAAAAATGAAAATTGTCGCGGAGTTGTTTTAATATCTGGCAAAACAAGCGGTTTCATTGCGGGCGCAGACATAAAAATGATCGAGTCATGCAAAACCCAAGACGAAATCTATCAATTGTCCAAAATGGGACAAAAAATTTTTTTCGATATGGAAAGCTCCAAGAAGCCCATAGTATCGGCTATTATGGGTCCATGTCTCGGTGGAGGCTTGGAAGTCGCCTTGGCAACCCATTACCGCATCGCTGTAAATGACAACAAAACAGTAGTCGGTTTGCCCGAGGTCAAACTTGGACTCTTGCCTGGCTCGGGCGGAACTCAACGCTTACCACGATTGGTCAGTGTTCCTGACGCATTGGACATGGCTTTGACAGGAAAAATGGTCAAAGCTAAAAAAGCCAAATCTCTCGGCTTAGTCGACATGCTTGTTGAACCGCTTGGTCCAGGTGTTTCTTCTCCAGAAAATAGAACTCTAGAGTATTTGGAAGATGTAGCTGTTCAAGTCACACGACGTTTGGCCAAGGATGGTGTCAAACAAAAAAAAAAAGCTTTGATGAGAAGTTAGTTTAAATTTTTTATTTTATTCAAAGTTTTTGTTTTTTAATAATGCAAAATATTTTTTTGAAAAAATTTAAGAATTTTTATTTTTAGTAAAACAAATGAAAGATTTAAAATATTAATAAGAAAAAAAATTATTTAATTAAAAAATACTCTCAAAAGGTATGAGGATTTTAAATTTTAGTGAATTTTATTTTGCTAAACCTTCAGAACGGCAATAGAAGGTTTCATAGCAAGGCAATAGTCAAAGCTTTTTCATTTTTTCATTGAATGCACTTTAATCATTTAAAGTAACATTTTAATTCTAATGTTATTGTTAAACGAATTTGTTTTTTATTTTTGGATAAAATAAATCAAATTTCTATTTAGGATAAATTAGATTTTACTTTGATTTAAAAAAAAATTAAATTTTTAAATATTAATCTAAAACAAATTATGCTTTTAAAATTTTTTAGAATTTAGAGTGGTCAAAATTTGAGAAATTTTTAAAAAATTCTTGTTCTTTGGTCTAAGGTAAATTAAAAGAAATCACAATAAATAAACTTCTTTTAAATTCGCGAAAACAGCTGAACTCTATTTTCTAATGTGAAATTCAATTAAAAATAAAAGAAAAATTCTTCCTTTTTTGACAAATTAAAATTTACTAAAATAAAATATTTTTAAATTTTTGTTGATGTTTTATTTTTTGTCTTTTTTTACAAAAATAAAACATCAATTAAATTTTAATTAAGTTTTTTTTCTACTTTTCTTCTAAAAATAATTAATTTTAGTAAAATTTAGTTTATCTAATCAAGACGAATTTTTGTTTTATTTGTATTTGAATACTTACGTTATTGTTTACTTAAAACTAATATTAGAGTGAAAATGTTACTTTGAATGATTAAAGTATAGAAAGGTGAATAATTTTTACTAACAAAAAAATTAAATTAAAAAATTTTTTAAATGTAATGTTTTCAAAAAAAAACAAATAAATTATTTTTCTAATGGCTAGGACGGATCTCTTTATTCATGTTGTAAATGAACTATCAAAAATCGAGAGCCAGCCTCTACTTAATTTAATTTAAAAATTACTTTATAATTTTATATTTTGTATCGACTAACAAAATAACAGTATAGTATAGCATAGTGGTTTATTGCAACGCATAAATGCGTAAATCTGACAACAGATTATGTGCAAAAAATATAATGAAAGTTTTTGTCTATTTTTGCTTTAAAAATATCACTCGATTGAGCTTCCACTGCATCCACTCCCAACTTATTCCAGTCATTTACTACACGGTTTTTGAAGAAGTGGTATCTTTGGGCACAATTTTTGGTTATTTTTCTTTTAATTTTGTATGGATGACCTCTTGTGAGTGGAGATTGCCATTTGATGTGATCAAATTTTACAACAGACAATTTTTATTTCACACCTTTTTAAAATAATTGTGGTACCATTAGATTATCTTTTTAAAGTCTTTTGATAGTCAAGTCAGAGTTATTTCAGAGTCAAAAGTTATTTTTTTCAAAAAAAAGTCTTTTGACTTACATGTTTATATAAGTTGAAATTTTAATTTAAAAATTAAATGTCAAAATTAAAGAATTTTTTTTCTTTATCTTGTGGAAAACTCAAAAAAAGTCGTTTTAAAGTCTTTTAATAGTCAAGTCAGTGACTTGACTTTGATTTTACTGGGTATAAAGTCATAACATGGTGTTAGTTTATGCAGTTTATATCCTAATTATATTAGTAATGGCCACTTGCCTTATAATTAGACTTGAATATATCAAAAAAAATTTTGAAAGTTTGAATCGAAAATTTTTTCATAAATAAATTTTATTTTTAAATCTTTTCAAATTTAAAAATTAAATAAAATATCTCTATCATCCTTAAAATTAAAAGATTTGACAGACAAAGCCTTCGAATACCAATTTGTGCGCAATTATGTTTTTAACCAAGTAAAATCAAAAATAATGGGCCAAACCAAAGGCCTCTATCCGGCACCGCTCAAAATCTTAGAAGTTGTCAAGACCGGAATAGAAAAAGGCCCTGAAGCCGGCTATGAAGCCGAAGCAAAAGTAAAATCTTGGAAAAATTTGATCTTTCAAAACTAATTGATATTTTTCCCAGGGTTTTTCTGAGCTTGGAATGACTAGTGAATCCAAAGCGCTCATCAACTTGTTCCATGGACACACAAGCTGTAAAAAAAACCGTTTCGGAAATCCACAGATTGAAGCAAAGAACATTGGTGTACTTGGAGCTGGCCTAATGGGCGCTGGCATTGCCTCGGTCAGCATAGACAAGGGATACAATGTGATTTTAAAGGACATGAGCAACGCAGGTTTAACTCGTGGCTTCAATCAAATTGCCAAGACTCTCAAGACAGCCGTTAAGCGAAAACGCTTCTCTCAAATTCAAGCAGATCAAATAACAAGTCGTTTATCTCCTCAATTGACTTTCGACAAATTTGACAAACTTGACATGATAATTGAAGCTGTTTTCGAGGACATAAACATTAAACATCGCGTTCTAAAAGAAGTCGAATCAATTACTCTACCACATTGCATATTCGCTTCGAATACTTCGGCATTACCAATCGGTGACATTGCCAAGGGAAGTTCAAGACCCGAGAAAGTAATTGGTATGCATTACTTTTCACCAGTGGAAAAAATGGAGCTTTTGGAAATAATCACAACTGATGTGACTTCAAAAGACACGATTGCTTCGGCAGTACAAGTGGGTTTAAAACAAGGAAAAGTAGTCATAGTAGTCAAAGATGGTCCCGGTTTTTATACAACTCGAATTTTGTCTGTAGCTTCAGCCGAATTGTTTAATTTGTTCCAAGAAGGAGTTGAGCCCAAAGAGATTGATCGAGCTTCGAAGGCGTTCGGCTTTCCAGTTGGCAATGCCACTTTGCTCGACGAGGTCGGCATTGATGTCGCTTCACACATAGCCGAGTATTTGTCCAAAGCTTTGGGTGAGAGTGCATCGAGCAGAGCGGGCATACCTATTCTCAGAGACTTGGTCAAAAATGGCTACACTGGACGCAAAGCAGGCAAAGGAGTTTACATTTATGAAGCAGGAGTCAAAGGCTCAGATAGACAAGTAAATCCAGGATTTTATGAAATTATAAATAAGTACAGATTGGATGCTCCAGCGTCGATCAAAAATGACACCGAGACCATTCAATGGAGATTGGCTTCTAAATTCATCAACGAAGCAGTGTTGTGCTTGCAGGAAGGAATTGTTGCTTCGCCGACCGAGGGCGACATCGGAGCTGTGTTCGGTCTGGGCTTTCCGCCAATGAAAGGTGGTCCGTTCAAGTTTGTTGATTTGTACGGAGCTGGTAAAATTGTCGATAGGCTTAAATCTTTTGAACAAGTCTATGGCGCTTCGTTCAAGCCATGTGACCTTCTTGCTGACTATGCCAAGGACTCGTCAAAAAAATTTTATTCATCATAAAGTTAACTTAAATTTTAAAATTAAAAATAAAATAATTTTTTAAACTTGATTAATTAATTTTCGATTAGTATTAATCAGATTTATAATAATAAAGTAAATATAAAGTAATGTGTTTTATTTATTTTTTGTATTGAGAGTAAGTCAAAAAATTTTGCATTTTTCTAATTCATAAATTACAAATCATTTTTCTCTAGAATCTTAAGCCATCTTTCAGCGAGGAGTTCTATTCCTCTATTCAACCATTCTTCAAATTTTTCTTGGTTAGTAAAATGTCATCCTCTATCAAAATGAGTCATTGAACGAACAACTTGGCTTTATGTTGGATGAGAGAGAAATTCGATCGCTTTCAGATCTTCTATTTTTGCCAATGTTCTTCTGGCTGCTCTTGAGGAAACCAACTTAGCTTTGTGTTGACCAAGAAGAAGGATGTTTTTGTTGAAGTGAAGCAAACGTTTGTTTTAATTGTTCAAAATAAAGTTCTGTATTTAAAGCACAACCATCTGGAATTATCTTAAAGTGTATTACCCCTTGTAAATTCAACCAGACACACAACATCACCTTTAAATCAAAGCATTCTCCTTTCATGACTGGCTTAGCTGTTTGATATGGGTCCAAACATTGATTTCTGATATCATAATTTCGAAAATAGATCCACCTCTCATCACAAGTAATGATCTGTGTGAAAAATCGTTCATCAAGTGGATTTTTCAAGTACTATCTTACAGAAATTTTTAGAATTGACACTCAAAGGTCGTTCTTATACTTTTTTTCAATGAAAATAAAATTAATCTGTGATAAAAATTAATAATTTTATAACATTTTTGATTTAAGATATTATTGAAAAAAAAATTATAAAAAATGATTAAAATAAATGAATAAAAAACAAAAGGAGTCCAAAATATCCTTCCGGCATTTGTGTGTTTAAAAGATGCAATCTTTTAAAAAACGCCAAATTTTATGACTCAACATGAATAAATAAATGCTTAAAATAAAAAAAGATATCAAAGACTTTTTATTCTTAGAAAATAAGCATCTATTCCAATTAAAATCAACGTATTCTACTATTTTATAAAATTTAGAATTTTGATTGAAAAATAAAATTTTTCAAAAATGATTAACTTAATTTAACTAAAAAAAACAAAGAAAAGAAAAGCGATTTAGACAGATATTTTAAAAAATTTTGGCATTCATGTGATTTGATTCACAAAATTAAATTTAATTTTTTATCAAATAGAGTAAAAATAAAATAACGATAACAAGATTACCGAAAATTTTTGTTTCAAAATAATTCATGACTTCCTATATTTCACTTTTTTTTTTTATTTACACAATTCATTTCTTTGATTTTCACCAGATTAAACCAAGCGTCGATTTTTAGGCTAAAGCTTGTTTTTAGTGAAATATCTTAAGTTCTGTCATCTGACCAATTTTCTACCAAATTGTCTAAAACTATCAAATAATGATCTGCTATTCATGAAGAAAAAAAAATTCTAAATTAATTGATAAAATGTTTTTGTTAATAAAAATCCAAAATTGAACTCGCTAAAAAATTTTAAAGAAAAATCTATCTCTTTTAAAGCATATTTTTGCTCTATTTACATAAAAAATAATCTATTTAAATGAACATTTTTATTGTTAATTTTTTTATGTTCTTCTGTACTAGATATTAATACCAGATCATCCACAAAGTCTTGAGTCTAAGTTGTTTTTTTCATGACATAGTCAATAAGTATTAGGAATAGTGTCGGAGAGAGAACGCACCCTTGTATGACTCTTGTACACACTTTGAAGCTCTCAGATTATCTTATTACAAAAATTTATTTATTTTATTTCATCAACTTTATTTGATTTTTTAATATATGCCTATTACAATTCTCTCCTTAATTTAAAGGAGAAACTTAATAAAAATGACTCAAAGAATTTGAATGCTGTTTAGAATAAACAGCAACAGCAATAGCCTTATTGAACTAATGGAGAAAAGACATTTGAATATTTATATTCAAAACTAAAAAATTCTTTTGTGATCAAGAGATCAATTTTGAAGTTTTCAGCGTTTAACACTAGAACGCCCAAGGGATTTTTGGAGCCTTTTTTGAAAAAATGAAAGTTGAATTTTAGTAATATAAAAGTATAAATATATAAAATTAAATAAAATTTAAAAAAAAAAATTTAATTCTAAATCTAAATCTTTTATTAATTGATAAAAATTTAATTATCATTGTATTCAAATTTTCATATAAAATTTTTTTTTTAAAGAGAAAATATTTATATTTGTATTAAATTGTTTTAGAAAAAAACTATCAATATATTTGGTAAAAAAATATCCAAATGTTGTTTCACTAAATTTTCGCTTTGAAGCTGGTTCAACAAGATGATTCTTGTTTCTTAATTCATATGGTAAATTTCTCACTGCGTTTGCTTTTAATTTTTATGCTAAAATTGGTGGATTTTGAGATGAGAAAACCTTGAATGAAAAAAGTCCCAATTTTTGAAAAATTCTCTGATGAAAGCTGAAGAGTTTATATTTTTTTAAGTATTCATTAATAAAAAAAAGATCATCAGATGAAAATTTAAATAAATAAAGATAATAACAATTAACTAGTCTTTGTATACTAGACTTGTGAAAGTAAATAATTAAAGAAAGACAATAATCAAAATAAGGAAGGATTAAAGTTAACATAAATAAGTTTTATTTTAATAATGAATTTTATAAATGAATCAGTCTCTTGAGCCATGGGCACTAGCTTGTTGATTAACATTAAACTTATTTAAAAAGAAAATAATATTTTTTAATAAATATTTTTATTCTGTTATAATATGGAAAATATTTAAGTAAAATTTAATTATACTGACTGATATCATTAAAAATTAATTTAAACCCAGCAAAAAAAAAACAACAACAACAACAACAAAAGTTTTATGAAAATTTTTAGAATGATTACAAAAAAAGAGGAAGTTAATTTTAAAAATAGAAAATTTTCATGGTTTTGTCTCAATAGCAGATATAATCTTTTCATATCGGCATTTTGAGCATCGATTAAATTCGGCACCGAACAATTCACAGCATTTATTTTGAAACATTGGATCACTGTTAATGCACTTAAATCTTTTTACCTTTTGAACGTCATATTTACACCCACTGTACCATTTGGCACATTTGGCGCACATCAATTTTCCATAATGAAATCGAACAGTGGCGTCTAAAACTTCGCATCCAATGCACTTGGCTCCAACGGGCGCCGGCGGATACCGGTTATACACTCTAAAAGATCGACCTTTTCTTCCAATTTTGAATCTCATACCAATAGAAAGACACTTTTTTAGACGACATTTTCTGCACGGTATTCTCAAGCCCACACAATTGCATCTACCATTAGTTTCGCATTCCAAACGATCGCGTAGCGGATACGTTCGTTTGAAAAAGTTGTGACAATTGACACAAACATCAGGACCAAAATTTGAACACCTGCTGTCCGAAAACTCGCAAACTTGACAAATATTTTGACCAATAGGTTTAATTGGACTTTCAGTGCTTTCTTCTTCAGTCTGTTTGTCGTTATTGTCCGAATATTCCATTTTTATGTCCACATTATTTTGCTTTCCTTTATCTGCTCGAGTTTCTTCACTATGTTTCTTTTTTTTCAAAAACTCTTTTTTTTTTTTTAAAAGAAAATTAATTTAATTAAATTTAAAAAAAAATAAAAAAATTTTGTTTTTGTTTGTTTACTGAAAATATTTTCTGAGTCATCGTCAAACTCGGCTATGACAAATCTAAGAAATTCGACCACTTGAACAAAGTTGTCTCTGTCAAAATCATTTAGGAAAATGCAAAATTTCTCCTTAATTTCTTTTAAACTCATTGTAACAAATTTAAATCTAACAAAATTTAAAATTCCTCGACGTGGTTTATTTTTAGATTAAGAAAAACTTATAGACCTAGCATTTGAATAGATCAAATTTAACATTTCACTAGCACAATTGATTGTTTGAATGAAAACTTTTCAAAATATTGTTTTTGTTTTCTTTTTTATTTTGGTTTTTTAAAAATGATTTATTCAAATAAACGAGAAAAAAAAATGAGTTAGAATAAAATTTTTTATTAAAATTTTTTTTTTCTTTTACATTTTAAATAAATTTGAAAAATTATTTTTTCGAGAAAAAAAAATAATTTTTACTTTGAAATAAAAATTAATACCATAACGCAAGAAAAAAAAAAAAAGAATTAAAAAAAAAAAACTGAATCTAATCTAAATAGATCCGGTATCGGACGTATTGACCAACTGATTGCGTTCATCTAATTCACTTTGTAAAACAATAGCACGTTGCTGAAGACTTTCAATTTGATTTTTTAAAGCACTGATTGTGTCTTCGTAGTCTTTTTTTGTTTCTATGGGCATAAGACCCTTAAGTTTTTCTTCATACTGCATCTTTAATTTAGTAACATACTGATCTTGTTCTATAGATAATTGTTTTAACTTTTTCTCTGCGTTTTTGTATCTAATAACTTCTTGATGCAATTCTTTTTCAAGATTTGATATTTGATTTTGGCAATATTTCTTAACTGAGTTTTTCTCTTCCTCAATTCGCATAAATGAATCATTTTTCTCTCTATCCAAAGTATCTTTTAATTTTCTAATTTCGAATTTTGACTTTTCCAAGTCATTTTCCAGCTCTGCAATGGTGCCATTCAATTTTTTTACTCTCTCTTCGGTTTGTTTTTGTAAGCGTTCTAAATCGGCTTCATAGCTCTCTTCCATTTCCTTTAGCTTTTTTTTGTAAAACAATTCCTCCTGATCTATTTTAATCTTTAAATTTTCTATTTCACTCTCATAATTTCGATTTATTTTATTTTTTTCGTCTTCACGCAAAAGTCCCAACTCAGCTATTTGATGCTTTCGAAGACTATTTGCATCGACCAGCTCCTGTTCCAAACTGTTGACTTTGTTCTCAAGCTCACTTATTGTCTACAAAATAAAATTATTAATTTTAATTTTAATAAGCTTCGATGGTGTAGTGGTTATCACATCTGCTTTACACGCAGAAGGTCGCGAGTTCGATCCTCGCTCGAAGTATTATTTTTCAAAAATTTAATTAAATAAATTCACTCACTTTATTTAATTCGTCTACTTTTTGACTGTAGCCTTGATTATTTTCCAAGACTTGTTGTTGAAAAGTCTGTTGTATTTGATTATAAAAGCTGTCTTGATTTTTAGCTATTTTATCTATTTCATATTCATGATCATTTTTCAATTTAGCCTTTTCTTCTTCAAATTGTCGCACTAGATTTTCTTTTTCTCTTCTATGGTCATTCTTCAACTCCTCTATTTGCTTATTGAACTCTTTGGCTTGTTTGTCTTTGTTCAATTTAGCCTTGGCCAAATCGCTTTCACATTTAGCTATCTGTTCTCGCATTTCTTCGTACAATCTATTCGAATTGGCTTCTATGTCTTTTTTTAGTTCATTCAGCGCTGATTCGGCCTGAATTTTTTGCTGTTTGATCGTGTTCATTGCATTGTTCAAATGGGCATCTTTTTCCCTTAATAAAATATCAGCAAAAATAAAAATTTGCTCTTGATTTTGAAATTTTTTTTTTTTATTTATTAAATTAGTTTAAATTGAATAGATAAAATTTTAAAAATTTAGAAAATAGTAAAATTTAAAAGAAGCTTTTTGGATATTTTTAAAAAAATATTTTTATTATTGATTTAAAAAAAAACTTTGGAAAATTTTTTAGTAGCTTTTTCATAATTTGTGATAAACTTTGTAAAATCGCAGATGCTGAAATTTTCAGTATTAACTTTAGAAAACTTGTATTGTGAAATTTCAAGTACAAATAAAACAAAAAAAAAACGAAAAAAGAAAAAACATCAAAAAAGTACAGCACACTTTGATGCACCTTTTTTACCTAAAATATTGATTATTAACTGATTATTAATAAAAATTTCAAATTTAATAATGTTGAAAGTTTTTTCTTAAAATTAATTAGTATTTTTCAAGAATGAAATACAAGATGCTTAATTTTTACAAGCTATTTTATAAAATTGTGTTAGAGTATTCAAATTTAAGGTTTTGTAAAAGAAATAATGTTTTTTTTTTTATCAAATAAAAAATAAAAGTGTCAGATAACATATAAGTGAAAATAAACATTTATCAGATATTTTTGGTATTTTGTCAGATTTGAATACATTAGATTCCTAGTAGAAATATCAGATATTTAAAAGATATGTTAGACATGAAATTGTCAAACGTCTATTTAAATTGCCTGATATTTCATTTAGGCAAAAAAGAAAAATTATCAATTTTTACAAAATTTTTACAAAAATTCTACTTATTCAAGGCTTAAGTAATCTGTTTGGGTCTTGCAGTACTCGCAATTTGACCAAATGTTAGACACCATGACTCTTCTAAGAGACGTTCACGGTTAGCTATACCGATGATGTGCTTAGACATTTAGATTTTTACAAAAAAAGCAGAAAAAAATATGATCAAAGTATTTGAGAGAATTTAACTTAATGTATAAATAAAATTGCTTTGTTTCTGATTATCTTAATTAAGTTGGAAATTGTTGAAAAGTTGATAGGTCTTTAAGACAGCTCTTTAATTTAATTATTATTATTATTTTTTCTTATTTATAGTTTAAGCCACATTGGAAATTATTTTATCCTTAAAAATAAAAAGGTATTTTTATTTTAAAATAGTTAGAAAATGCTTTTAAGAAAAATTCTAAATTTTAAATAAAAATTGACACTATATTTTTTTAACTGACAGTTAATTAATTTATCTGACAATGTGTATCTGATCATTGTTTATGTGACAGTTATGTTTTTTATCTAACGGATTCTATTCCATAAAAGTTAATGCTAAAAAAGCTTATAACTTTTTTCTGAAGGCTTTTAATTATTTCTGTAATGTGTTTTATCAGATTGCTGATAAAAGTGCAACTGTAATTATAGAACCGTGTTGCTTTTACAGAACTTGCTTTTCACTTTAAAAAAAAAAGTTTTGTTTACATTTTGTTCTGTTCTAATTCACTTTATTTTACTAAAAAAACAAATTTAAATTTTATTTAATTTTCATAGATTTTGTAAAAAATTTGGTTCTAAAATATTAATTTACTCTTTTACATTGAAATAGTATTTTATAAAGATTAGTTTTTTAGTAAATTTTGGGACAAAAACCAAAAAAAAAATTTCAAATTTAAATTAAACTTTTTTTCTGAAGGTCTAAAATTCGTTCAGGCTGTACCTGTTGATACAAGCTTTGTAACACTCAAATTAAGTCTGTGCAATTACTCTGGAAATGTGCAACGCACTCTATGCTTTAAAAAATTAATTAAAAAATAAAATCCACAATTATTGCAGAAACTAAATTTGGATGATACAAACTTTTTATCAACTGATACAATAAGTCGCTTTAATTATTTTCCAAAATAATTTTCCTCATGTAAAAAAAAGGTTATGTATTGAAGTGGCTCGGACACCCAGACATCAATCAGGAGGTCGAGGGTTCAAGTCTCTATTTATTTCCGGCTGCAAGAATTAAAATAGTTACAAATAAATAAAATGACCCTTTGCTTCACAAAGAGAAAAAAAGACATTTTAATTAATTATTAATTTGATTTCCCAAAAATAGAAAAATAGAAATTTTATTTTAGGTACATAAAAGTAAATTTGCTTAATTTTATTTAGAATAGAAAGAGTTTTTTTTTAAATTTTTTTAAAGACTCTTATAGATTTACATTGTTTGTATAACACTGATTAAAAAAATATTAAAAAGTGAGTCAATGTTGAGAATATTTTTAAACGTTAAGTCAATTTTTTTTGCTCAGTGCAGAAAAAACTCCAACTGGTCGACATTCCTTTATAGTAAAAATATTCTTTCTTTATCTCTCATTCTCTCCTTTTAATTTTAAATTCCCAAAAATAATTAAATTAAAATAAAAAAAGATTTCAGATATTTTTAAGTTTTCATTGCTAATCTATTCATGGTTTTAAAATTACTTTAATAACCAACAAAAAAAAAAAAATTTTCTGTTTTTGCAAAATTCAATTTAAAGAGTTACTTGAGCATTTGTGAGAAATTTTCGCATTTTTTTTCCATTTCACTCTTGCAAGTTGAAAGTTCCTCTCTAATATTCTGAAGTCTCTTTCTTAAACTATCAGCTTCCTTGGTCTTTTCGGCCATACAAGACTCCAATTTTGAATTCAAAGTTGCAATTTCTTTTTTATGAGCTTCTTTGACCCTATGCATGCTATGCTCAAGATCAATATTTTTTTTATTCTCTTCTTTAACCCGTCTTTCCAAAGACTCTATAACACTTTGCTTTTCTTTATTATCTGATTCTAAAGATCTAACTAGCATTATGTTCTTTTCCATTTCTGTTCTTAACAAGCTGGTCCGGTTTTCTAACTCCATTATAATTTTGTCCTAAAATTAATTAGAAAGTTAGATAAAAAAAAAAAAATATTAATTTAAAATACATTAATGCTTTGCTGGTCATTATATTCCTGTTCTACTTTTCTAAGTCGAACATTGGTCTCATCAACTAGGTCTTGAAAAGCCTTGGCATGTTGTACTTGCATCTCAAATTTGTCTTTTTCATATTTGCTTATCATTTCGTTAAATTTTTTCTCAGTGTCAAATAGCCGCTTTTCATAAGCGCTCTCTGTCCGGTTTCTAAGCTCATTTAATTTCGACTCATTGTCTTCTCTTTGCGAGCCAAGCTCTTTGTGCAAACTTTGAACTTGAAACAATTTCAAATTAAAAAATTTAGCCGCCTAATCAAACCGTACTTTTCTTCTCAAGCGAACAAATATTTTCTTCATAGTCCTTTTTCTTTTTGCCAAAGCTTGACTTAATTGATTCGAGTTCGTTATTTTTTCTGTCCAGTATCTTCTGTATTTCATTAGTGTGCATTTGTTGTAAATTGCATTTTTCCTCCTTGAACTTGGCCTCTAGCAACCGTAGCTGATAGTCGAACTTAAAATTTAAATTTCATTTAGTTGGCGCAATTTTTGCCTATTTAAAAAAATTTTTTTTCGATTTTAACATTTTTTTTTCATTTAGAATGCATCTTGTGCAAATAAAAGAAGAATTTGCCAACTTCATAAAAAAGTATGATCAAGAGAATTTTATCAAAGTAATGGAATTTATGTCATTAATAATGAACGAGTATCACCAGAATCCAATGAAGATTTATGGTAATTGAACAAAAAAAATTAATTTAAAAAAAAAAAGCAAAAATTAAAAGGTTGATTTAAAAGCTTTTTTCAAATTTGAGGATAATTTGTACAATTCAGAGCTGGTCGATTTGACTCGTGATGAAGAGCTGAATGCAAAAGATGAAGTCGAACAAAATAGCCATAAGATGCAAATAAGTGTGTATGATACAACCAAGGTGGTGATTGACCAAAATAAAAGAATAGTTTCAGAGAAGATTTTTATTTGTGCGTGCTGTAGTTTTTCATATAAATCTCATGCAACCGATGAAAGCAAAATTTGCCGCAACTGTAGAACATGGTTCGAAAGGATTGACAAAAACAAAAAATATAGATTTCGCAAATGTAAACACAAAAAAAAGGCATCAAATGGTCAGCAAATAAGATTATGTCCTAAGTGTAGATATGAAAAAATCAAAGAGATAATTAATTATTAATAATAATCAATAAAACTATTTGTCTTTTTGGTATAGTTAAATCCATTTGTTAATTTAAGTTATTTGGAAAATATTGGAAGACAAAAATAAAATTTAATTTTTAATTTATTCTATGTTAAAAAATGCCTATTTAAACAATAAACAATTTTCAAAACTTGCTTTAGTTTTATTTAGTTTTACGATAAGAAAAAAATATTTTTAGCCTAAACATAATATAGGTAAAATAAGTGTTTTTTTTTTGCTGTCGGCTTAGAAAATTTTTTTTCTGACATTTGCCCATTTAAATTAGTTTAGTAATTTGAACAAAGTTTTTCTTAAATTCTCAAAAAACCTTCTAACTTTTTTCTAATTTGATTCTAAAAAATTTTATAAAAATGAACACTTTAAATGAAATTTTGGTACTGTTATGATTATTATTATTAGAAAAAAAGCCTATCAGGAAATGCGATAACTTGTGAAATATGTCTAGTTGAAAACAAAAAAGTGCTTAAGTAAAACAAGATTTGTTTAAAAAATTCAATAGTTGTGATTCAAGCCTTCAGACGAAGAAAGAATCAAGTAGACCAGCTTCTAATGCTAGACCTCATAAAGCTAGAAAAAGTATTTGAACATCTTCCTCATTCAGCGTGGGGCCAAGATCTCTCGCTTTCAGATTTTAATCATTTTTACTCAATGGCTTATATTCTAAGAAGTATTTCACTAATAATGCCAAGTTGGATATTGTAAGTTTTTGTTTCCAAAAGTCTTTCCACGACTCGTTTAAATTGTATTTTGGGTATGATAGCTAAAAGTTTCAATAAGTTGAACATAGACTGCCTAAGAATGCTCTAAACAGCATTAGAAACCCCTCATCAAGTTACAAAGAATAGCAACAGGATCATTTACTTAACCGAATTCAAAATTGGGTGCATAGGAGGTGTGACTACCTGGCAATTGACAGTTAGTACCTGGAAAAAATAATAGTCTATGACTGGTGCCAGTCATTTATGATCCGGCAGAGGTCAAAATGGTCGACAGTTCCCTAGCAGTCGCTATTAAAGCGGGGGGAATATGTGATATAGTGACATCTCTGTCGATATCATTGGATTAGTTAACTAACTAAACCCTGAGCGTTTAAGTTAGAATGGAGCATAAATAGCTGCTCCTAATCGTCTAACGAGGAGATAGGATAGACTTCCCCAAGGGTACTAATGTAAACATTACAGGAGGTGATTTAATTCAGACATTTAAAATTATTAATGGACACGAAATTATTAATTTTGAGAATGGCTTGAATTTTTTTGTAATCAGAAGTAAAATTTGAGAAGACTTAATAGATGCATTGTTAAGGAAGATGTGAAAAATTGTATACAATGATATAATTTGGTAACTAACCGAGTGGTTAATATTTGGAATAGTTTATTTCATCACATCATTATTGATTCTATATCAATAAACAATTTCAAAAATAAATGACGAATGGCTCGAGAAAAGTCGAATTTACTGTCATAATTCAAAGAAGCTTTAACCAAATAGGGTCGCTGATAGATGGCTAAGACTATAAAAAATTCTAAAATATTGCAAAATTTTGAAATTTCTAAAAAAGAAGTCCATGTTTTTGTGTAAAATTTTTTGAATAAAATATTGTATGCTAATAGGATTATTAAGAATGCTGATGATAAAGTATATTTGAGAATAAATATAAAAATGAAATTTTTAAAAATTAAAAATTAAAAATGATTTGAGATAAAAATAGATTAGACTTTAAAATACTTTAAGTTGGAAAAAAATTTTGCACTGAAATAAATTTATTGATCATTTAAAGCTAGACTTGTTTTAACAAACTTTTTCTGTTTATAATTGATTAAATATAAGTTAAATAATCGAATCTTTGAAAACTTTTTTATACAAATTATTGCTCTTTTGCCACAAATTATCGCCTTTTTTTTTTCTAAAATACGATTTTTTACTCAGATGAAATTAGTTTTTAATAAAAAAAAAATTTGAAATTCTCTAAAATAAAATAGAATTCATTAAAACACATAAAAATCGATTAAAGACAGAAACAGTCATAAAAATTGGTTCTGTTTAAACGAATATGGTACAAGATGAAAAGTTGCTATGTTTTAAAAAATATTCTGTTTTATTTTACTAAATTTAACCAAACCCAAAAAAAATTTTTTTTTGTTTTTGCACTTTTTTTACACTAAAAACAAGGATCTTTTTGATTATTAACTTGATATTTTTTTATTACTAAAATATTAATAATAATAATAAAAATAATAAGCACTGGTTAGACCTCATTTAGAGTTTGCCACTAGTTCATGGTGTCCGTTCCTTGAAAAAGACATTTCTGAAATCGAGAAAGTCCAAAGAAGAGAGACAAGAATAATCCCTTCACTTCGGAAATATGACTACTCGAAAAGACTGGAAATGTTCAACCTTACTAATCTTAAAATAAGGCGGATGAGAGGCGACTTAATCCAACTGTTTAAAATTATTAACAGATATGAAACTATCAATTTTAAAAATGGTATTAATTTTTCTCGAAATCACTCTTACAACTTAAGAGGACATAACAAGTGTATTGTTAGAGAAGATGCGAAAAATTGTATGCAACGATATTATTTCTTGACAAACCGAATAGTTAATGTTTGGAATAGTCTTTCTCAGTACATCATCAATTCTGTATCAATTAATAACTTCAAAATTAACTTGGACAAATGCCTGAAGAAACAGCCTAATTTACTGCCATAGCTTCGAAGAAGCTTAACCCGATAGGGTCGCAGTATATACTACTACTACTACTACTACTTCTAAAGCAGACTAACTGCGGAGCAATGCGATAAGTGCCTTGCTATGGTAGCTGTCTGGTTCTTTTAATAAATAAATTTAATTTTTTTTTAAATTTAAAAAATTAATTTTTCTCAAAATGTCTATAAATGAATAAAGAAATATTACGTTTGACTTTTGACTTCTTTCCTCTTGAATTTTTGAGATAAACGAATTTTGATTGAAAGTGCTTGCATAGTGGTCAATTTCCTGACTGTAGTCATGTTTAATCGAATAGAGATCCATGTCAGGTCTGAAGATGCTCAAATTTTTCAAAGTAGCCGGCTCGGAGTGCACCGAGTTTAGATTGTTGTGAACACTTCGGTTGGTTTCTATGTGACTGCGGGCTGATTTCATCTCAAGCTCTTCGAAGGGTCTCAAGGCCTCATTGGGTGGTCGTTCATTGAACGGATATTGCAGAGAATCGCAATTTTCTAGTATGTTCAACAATCTAGCACTATACATGTTTCGAATATTTTTTAAATTCAAATCGCCTGAATCGCTTATTTCACAAAGCTTTTTAATCCACAAGGCACATAATTGTTTAGCTAATTAAAAATTTTAGAAAAAAAAAAAGCGAAGTTATACAAAACTAGGTCTCGATGAAAACATAAAAGGAAAATAGCTTACTTTTTTTCTCCTTTAATTCCAGAATGTATTTTTTCATGCTTGCTAAGTGCTGATCGAACTCGGAGTCCATTTGATTTATTTGGCTAGGCTCTTGTTGGCGCAGCGGCGCAAAGTCAATCTCAATGCTTTTGGACATTGTTAGCAAAAAACATTCGGCTACGTTTTTGAATGAAAAATATGCGACTGTAGCAAGTCTATTGTCTTGCTTGGATACAATCAAAAATTCAATTGATGCACGTACGGCGATAGTTGATCTTTTATTCTAGTGATTATGTTGCCATAGTGAATAAATTTTAAATTTTTTGAAAATTATTGTTTCAAGTCTACTTAGATAAAGCTCGAGAAATAAAAAAATTAAGATCTCGTTAATAAACACATGGATGACTTACAGAGGCGTTTGAGTTAAATTAGGGACACAATAATAACAAAAGAATGAGTTCAACTAAATTTGTGGCATGAATTTTAATTTAATTTACTATTTTTTTTTCAATCAAAAAACGCTTTGAATTAAGGATTTTCGGCTTTTAAAGATTATGCAGACCTTTTTATTTTTATTTAATTTCAAAACCTCAAATTTAACAATTGAGACTGTTAGCATATTTAAGTAATTAGAAAGCAATCAAATTATTCTATACTTTATAAAGTTAATTTTGAATTTATTCGACTCCTTTTACTTATTTTGTATTCTCTGGATTTTCTTAGACAATATTTGAACTCAATTAGTTTAATTTTATATATAAAAATAAACACTAAAAAAGAAAGCAAATTTTTTTAAATAATTTATTATTTAATGACAAAAAAATAATATTTTTATTATTTCTAGAATTCAAATTATTTTCACTCTTTCAATTATTACCCTTCTCATCATATTGATACCGGTAATTAAAGAGTTACTGTTGCTTAAACTAGTCTATGTTTTAATTTAGTTTTTCTTAAATTGTAAGTTGGCAAAAATAGGTTTAAGGACTTTGGAGACATGTAATATGACTGAACCATGTTTCAATGAATCTAACCTTCAAAGAACGCATGGGTGACTGCTGAATTAAGTTATAAAATTCTTTGGCTTGACTTTCCAAGTTGCAATATTAATTCGACAAAGTCATGTGGTTCAGTCACATGACATGTCTTCCATAACAACTTCCTTCTTTTTTCAAGGGCTTCCTCAAGCATGAATCTTGCTTATCTTAATGCATCAGTTGAAAGACTGAAACTTATGTGATACTTGTGGGTAACAAATTTTTTTCTTTTAAATAATTACCCATTTAATTCAGGCTATACATGATCTATCAATAGCTACTGCTACCATTCAAAAATGATCAAATTCAATTTTTATAAACATTTGAAAAATAAAAAGACCAAAAAAAAAATTTTTTGTTTTTTTATCATAATAAAGACTATTGAGAAAAGTATAAATGTATTAGTCATACATATATTTAAAATTTTTTTTTTAAATTAAAAAACAGAAAATAAAAACAAGTCTATGATGGTGTCATAATAGATTGATAAGTTTGTAAACTAATCCTAATAGTTAACTTGACGAAAAAAGACATAGAAGAAGAGCTAGAAACAAAGAGCATTCTGAGAAGCGTCTGCCTAGTACAAGCAGCTTAACTATCAACCTAGGCAAACCATTCCTATCGTTTTTTTTTCTTATTCATTCAATCATTTAAT
>PJRA01000313.1:550448-560612 GCA_016987375.1 Brachionus koreanus | reverse complement strand
GATTGTTGATAATAGTGCAACTTTGAATGTTGCACCATTTTGCACTTACAGAACTTGCTTTTAACTTTTAAAAGTATAGTTATAAGACTTTTTAACTTTCTGTTCTATTGTACTAAATTTCACAAAACCAAAAAGTTGTCAAAAATATTTTCAACAAAATCGTAAAATTTATTCATGCATGATCAATTTAAATACAAAATAAATACATCTGTTACTTAACAGAAATAAAATAAAGCTTTATTGTTTTATTTCATTTGAAAATAAATTTTTTGAATTGTACTTGAACTTAATAATAAAAAAATCAATTATCATAAAATCCAACTAACACAAAATAAATTTAAATTTTCTGTTTTAAATCACTTTCTCAGATAGAAGAATAAGGTAATATTTTTAAAAAAATTTTAAATTTAAAAATGTTTGAATTAGATATTTTAGTGATTGATTGTAAAAATTATTAAAAAAAAATTCACAAAGTTGTCTCTGTACATTTTTAGGGTTAAAAGATTTTATTTAAACAAATATATACTCATATTTAATTTGAAAATAAAAGCAAATAAAACAAAATTTTTCTCTTTATTTATTGATATTTTTTTATGTAGCCAAAAGCTTATTGAAAGATTAGCAAATAAAATATTTAAAAATATTTAGACGAAAACTATTTTTCAATTAATTAAGAATTTAAAAAAAAAACGATTAGCAGTGTTAATTTGAAGCTAATTTTGCTGATAGATTTTGGCACTATTTGTTTTAAAACCATTTGTTTAATATCGTGCCATTGATCATTCAATTCAAAGCATTATTTTGACACAAACCAAAATAAAAACAATACAAAATAAATTTGATTTAATTTTTAGAGTGAAGCTAATATTAGATAAAAATATTTTACTTATTTTAATTGATTTTTATCTAACTTACCGAAGAAAAAATGAACAAAAAAAAATCAACCCATTCCATTATATTATCCACACTTGGCAAAAATTTTCTAATTTTTCATGTTTTGTTTGTTTATTTCAAGTATTATCAGAATACCTTTGATTATCTATAAATAAATAGAATTTTAGTTTGGCATTTAGTTTAGCGCAAAAAAATGAGTTTTTCGTCCTCATCTGTTTTTGATAAAATAACTCCATTAGACTATAGCAGAGTGGAGACACCAAGCCACTCTTTTTCCAATTCATATCTCATACAGAACAACAAGACTTCTTCATACGACTCGATTGGAATCCGACATGATCACTTGTCCCAAATGGAGGCGAGCTTACTGCGAGCCAACGAGCCTCTTCAGCTGGACGAGCATTATGATATTGAGGTGAATGGTGAGCGTGGAATTTGGGCAAACCGGAACGAAGTCCTCAAGTGGAAGGGAGACATTCCAATCAGTGATTACCCGATTAACCAGGATCCTCAACCAGAAATAATACGCAAAAAAAATCACCAAAAAGTTGAATATATCCAAGAACTAGCCATTAGATATTTAAAGCCTCCAAGTGTGCCCCCTCCGGGCGATATTATAATCAATCAGCTTCCAAGCGAGGTGGCCTCTCCGGCACCACCCATCATTATTCGACAGCAGGCGCCTAGGCCTTCCACCCCTGAGCCCATAGTCATTCGTGAAGCTCCGCCAACTCCACCACTTTCACTAAGCAAAAAAATAATAACCATTTCGGGAAAGCGGCTTCCACCTCCGCCCAGAAAGGTGGTTATAGAACGCCTGCCTCAAGTTCCTGCAAAACCTCAGCCTGTTATCATAGAAAGATGGTTGCCTTATACTCCAATGAAAAGAAGAGTCATTTTCAATAAAAATTTAGAGCCCGATCCAGTTGTAAATAAGCCTAGAAATGTTATTTTACAATGGGAAGCGCCCCAAGTCACCATTCGCAAACAGTTCAAATATTTGGGAATCGTGAGAGCTAATCCAGTCGAGTATATGAATCAATTTGGTGATTCGATTGTTGATGCGGGCTCTCTGCCCGATTTTGTTAAGGAAATACCGCCTCCGAACGGCATTGTTTTGGCCTCAGATGTAAAGCAGACTAGAAAGTTTACTCATGAATTGTATGGAGATGTGGAAGCGTTGAAATACGTTGATTTGGAACGAGAAGGTCTGACTGAGTATAAGTACTATAACATGGAGGCAAAGCCGCCGGTTTACGGCGAGTCAAAAAGACCGAACATATTCGAGTCAAGGAATACGACCAGATTGACAAGCTATGAGACTAATGGAGAGCATCGGAGATTAATTGAAATAATTGAGAATGTTTTCAATCAAGTGTCGAAAAATATGAATTTGTTGATTGACTTTGAGGATACAATGAAAGTTATTAATCTAATTAATGAAAAATCAAATAGAAAATTTTCTGAAAATGATATTAGAAAAATTTTAGAATCGCTTGATTTAAATAATTTCATAACTAGTGGGTCGGTCAAATTGACTGATTTTAAAAAAGTTATGCTAAAATATGCGGCTAATTTGTAAAGCATTCTAAATTATTAATTGGATTTTTTTTCTTATGTTGATTTAAAAACAAAAAGGTCTGGCTAAGTATGTAAATAAAGTGTTGAAATTATATTCAATTAAATTATTATTACAATTTAAATTTATAAAATTAATTAATTAAAAAAAAAAAAAAATTTTCAATCTTTTTTATTTATGCTTGGTTTTTAGTTCAATAAATTAAAATTATTACGCTAGTTGCTACAGACTAAGTAATACTATTTTTTTTACTTTTTTATTCTAAATCCTAGAACTTGAATGAATTTCAATAGTATCGTGATGGATATTCCGTTGAACAATAAACAAAAAAAGAGGCGCCAACAAGAGAACAATACCATTTCTTCAATTATAACTCTTAGATTGTGTCCAAGACGGCGGCGGGTTTAGGATTTATTTAAAGAAATTCTATTTTTCAATAATTTATTAAAGATAAATTTTTAAATTTTTTATAAAAAAAAGACTATTTCATATATTTAGGACTATAAAATGCAAGTTAATAATCTAAAAAATCAATTTAAAATTTTTTTAAATCAATTATTGAAAAAAATCTTTTTTTAATAAATTCCAAATTTAAACGGTTGATATACGGGCTTAAAAGTAGCCCGCCATAATAAACAGGCCAACAAACGCGAGTAATCCCCCGTCCATTGGACCCGCTAGCTCTGTCCGCATCCAACACTATTTTTTTTAGCTACATAATTATTTGGAAAAAAAATTTAAAACAAGGTATACAAGTTAAACAATTCAAATTTTGAAACAAAGTCTAAAAAAATAAAATTTATGCTAATGAAACTCGAAAGTTAGAATGCTGAAAATCTTAAAATTGATCTCTTTTTCAAAGTTAGTTTTTAGAAGTAGTAGTAGTAAAAAGATATTAAAAGTCTATCAGGTAAAGCTTCTTTGAATCTATGGAAGTAGATTCGACTTTTTCCTGTTGCCATTTGTCCAGTGTATTGTTTATTCATACAGAATTAACACCGAGCTTATTTAAACCGTAAACAAGAATATTTCTTCTTTTCTCTCACAATGCATAATGGACAAAAATTAAAAGCGAATATCTCAAAAAATAAAAATGATATTAAGTTCTGGTTTTTTTTCTGATGTAAAGAATTTATTTTTCAATAGAATTATGATTTTTAAATAATGAAAAAACTCCATCGTGCCCGATTTTTCTGAGCTTTGCTTTGACCCAATATATATATGATCCCCTGATCATTTGCATGATCGGGCAAGTTAACTTAACTTTTGTCCATTTACTTATGCATCACCCGTTAGTCGATTCTTTAATAATTATTTTTATTTCTTATCTTAAAAATAATAAATGAACAATGCTTATTCAAAATCTAAAATATTTTAAAACAGATACCGCTAAAAATACACACACAAACTTTTTTAAAAAAACAAATAGTGGTTTTTAAGGTTAAGTAGAAAATTTTTTTTCTCTATTTTTAACTGTTTTATTATTGTTAATCTGGATCTGTTCTTTCATAAAATCGTGTTTTTTTCTTTTTAGGAAAAAATCTATGAGATTACCGCACACCTTTACACACTTTTGATTTATCGCTAACACCCTCAAGCACCAAAAAACAGAATGCAGTAATCCTCAATAAAAAGTGTTAAATTATGAGTAATTTATGGAATTTAAGACTCGACAAATTCAATCAAACACTTTTTAGAATCCAATATAAAATTTTTTTGTATTATTTTAAAAAAAATGTTTTTTTTTATCTCCAGCAATAAATCACCTAAAAAATTAAAAAAAAAAATTTCAATTTAGCCTTAAAAACCACTATTTGTTTTTTAAAAAAGTTTGTGTGTGTGTGTTCTAAAGCTAGCCTTTTTAAAAACTGGTTTTAAATTTTAAATTGTTTTAAATTTTTAAATTTTTGATAATTAATTTTTTATCTGAACGAGCTTATGCTCCTTCAAAAAAAAACACATAAAAAAACCTTTCTACCTTCTTGATTTCTTAAATGTCTTTCTCAAGAAACGGACATTATGAACTTGTGCCAAATTTTAGATGAAGTCTTAACAATGCTACGTAAAGCATTCTTAAATGAATTAATGTTCAACTTCTTTAAACTTTTAGCTATCATACCCAAAATACGATTTACACGAGAGGTACAATATTTGATTTGGTTTGTTGATCTTAAATCATTTAGAATATAAATCCCCATATCTTTTTCAAGAGATGTTTATGTTAATTTCCTTGTGCCGTTCCTGCAATAAATGCAATAATCAAAGGACAACATAAACATTAATTCATCATTAATTGAACATTAATTGATCTTTACAAAGGAAAGATTTTTTGCACCAATATGCATTACACTGCATTGCTCGGTTTTTAAATCAAAAGAGCAAGCAAGTGATCAGCTTGATTTAAAGTCTTTATTGAAGTAATAAACTTTCTTTTTCAATTTTAATTATAGATAAAACTTTAGTATCATCGGCATATGTCTCACATTTATTTATCAAGCTAGTTGAAAGATCATTTATAAATATTAAAAATAAAAGATAAAGAATTGATAATTTTTTATTCAATTACAAAAATAAAAAAGCAAAAAAAAATTAATTTATCAAACTATTTTTTGTTTGAAAAAAAATTCAGTTCTTCTTGTTGAAATAAAAATAAAATAATTTTTTGAAAATTTCAAAATTTAAATAACATTTGTGTCGAATAATTATTCTTAAATAGCAAATGCAGTAAGTAGAAATTCACGTAATTTATTTAATTTATATTCGTGAGGCTTTCTAGTTGCGTTACTAAGGCAAAACGAGCAGATGGAATCCAGTCCAGGATCAGGATCGGGCTCGCCGACAGGCCAGGCCAGCCATCTAAAACACTTTAAAAAAGCATTCATAGTCGAGTACGAACGAGTAGAGAGCCACAACTCGGGCGGACCGGAGGACTCGAACTCCTCCGAGTTCTCGAGCCACTCGAGCGCCGCCTCGTCGTCGAGCAACTCGTCCGATTCAACGTCTTTCGCCAACGCCGTACCGAAATCAATTGATAACAATTATTTCAAGCGCAAACTCGATCTTTACAAAGACGAGGTGTCATCGAGCGAATCAGACTCGAAAAACGCCGAGAGCAAGAAAAAAAAATCGCAAAAATCATCGGACTCTAAGACAAAAAGTTCCAAGCATGCAAAAAAAAAAACTTACTGCGTTTGCAAAAGCACTGACGGCAAACGGTTCATGATCGCGTGCGACAATTGCGACGAGTGGTTTCACGGGGACTGTGTCGGCGTCACTCAAAGTCTTTCCAAACGAATCAAGGCCTATTTTTGTCCGCAATGTCGCAGCGAAAAAAAAAGCCTCAAAATAAAATACACTAGCAAGTATCAAGAGTTGAGCAAAAATTTAACAAGAGAAAAAGCTCAACAATTGGCATCTAGCCAAAATGATCAATCTTACTTTAAATTTTATTCAGAGACTCAGACCAGGCTAAAAAAAGAGACTGATTTATTCAAAAAAATAAAAAAAAAACAACAAGAACCAAATGTTGCTGAACCAAAATGCGCTGAGGTTAAAGTAGAGCAAAAATTCTATGGCAAAACAAATGTGACCGGTGAGGATATTGAAAATTTTATGTCGGCCATAAACAAGCTGAACAGTGAGTCGAATTTGCCGTCTAGCAAAAATGACCATGACTATACGGCCAAGCAGTGTGACGAAACAGCGTCCAATTGCATGCAAACAGACACTGGTGACGAGATCCAAGATGAGACCGATAATTCGGAGACCCAAAGCCATAAAAATGCATCAGACACGGACACGGACCATGAAGACAGTGACAATTCAAGCAAGAACAAAAAATTGGGCAAAAATGCTAGGAAATCTGTTAAAAATAAGACAAAAAAAATTCGACCACCGACTAAAATTGGCAAGCCGAGTGGGTCCACATCGGCCGGCACCTGCAGCCGACCTAGACGCTCCACTGAAGAGCTGGTCAGGGATAACAAGACGAGCGAGGAGCCCGGACAGTGTTTGGGTCCCGAATGTGTCACTCAGGCCCAAGTCGGCTCAAAATACTGCTCCCACGAGTGTGGAATGAAGCTGGCTAGGCGACGACTTGACGCCTATCTCAAAGACCACTACGATCAATACAGCCAAACAGAGTCACTGGCTGACAAACTTAACATTGAGGAACTAGAGCGCATCAATAGCCAAATAAACTTGATGAAGAAAAAGCTAGCTGAGCTTGAGAGTAAGCATTTGGAATTGGACCGGATTATTGACCGGGCCAAATATGCCAGAATTAATCCAATGGTTGAAAAAGAAAGGGAGAAATACATGGATTCGAATGAAACAGAGATATATTGTGTCACTTGTGGCCAGCAGTGCAGCGAAAAGCAAGCTTTAAAGCACATGGAAAAGTGCTTTAATAAAATAGAGAGTCAGGCCTTTTTTGCTTCGTTTTACAAGTCAAATTTGGAGGGTAAAGCAATGTTTTGTGACTATTACAATCCGCAGACCAAAATGTACTGCAAACGACTTAAGGTAATGTGTCCCGAGCATGAAAAAGAAAGAAAAATAAATGACGATGAAGTGTGCGGCTACCCGTTGCCAAAACGTGACAATTTATTCCAAGACTGTCACGAAGAAATTTGCCTAGCACCCAAACGAACCTGTTCAATGCACTTTAAATGGGACAAGCTGAGACGAGCTGTCATCGATTTGGACAGGCTAAGAACCTATCTTAAACTGGAAGAGCTTGTCGAACAAAAACGCATGAATGAAAATGCGCTTAGTCAACGAAAAGACTTGTTTAGCATCTTATTGCATAAAACAGTAGTGCATGACCAGAGTGATTTGGCGCCGACTCGATCATCTACCACTGATATTACGGCATAAATGACACTTATTTCTTTTTAATTGTTAGTTTTTATGTAATTAATCCTAATGTTTATTTTTTCTTTTTAAGAATATAATTGATTATTCATTTAATTATAATAGTGTATACTTGTTTTAAAATAAAGTATCTTTAAATCGAAATTTAGATTATTTCTTAATTGGGAGAAAAAAAAATTTGTGCCATCAGTACATTACGTTCTAACAATGGGTTTTTTTCAAAGCCCTTTTTGGTACGTTTTTTACTTATTGCGTGTTAAGTTTAATAATTTTTGACAATTTTTTTTTTTTCTATGAAAACTGTAATCAAAAAGCTATTAGTTTTTATTGCAAATTTTTTTTTATTTTTATGCTAGAAAAAAAATTCATAATTTTAAACACGAAGAGACTGTGAAATGAAGTTTTATAAAACTAAAGCTATAAAACACATAAAACATATTATGTTTAATGAAAAACATGTTTTAATTTAAATTTTTTCTTAAATTTTTTAACCAAAAAACGATATAATTAAATTAAAAATGAATAGGAAAAAATATCAAAAATCTTTTTTTCTCCTTTTCTCTTAATTTCTCTAAAATAATATACCTAAAGTAATTCATTAGACCATTATCCATTACCAATAACAATTAAATCTATTTTGCTTAGAAAAAATTATACACTTCTCAATCTTATCTTTAGTTTGTGTTGACAAAGGTCTAGTCAATCATCTAACACTCGATCCACTTTTATCTATTATTTTTGAAATTTGGTACGAACCAAAGCTGCTTCAGTAAATGCTAAAATTTAAGTTTAATATATTTTAAAATAAAGTTTTATTTATGTTTTAATGTGTTTTAATTTTCATAAAGCATAATATGTTTTATAAGTATTAGTTTTATAGAACTTTGTAAATTAATGATTACCTTGTTCCTTCGAAAGGAAAATTTAACGGTTATATTGTAAAAACATATGATTATTTTTTTTCTAATTTTATTAACCAATTCCTAATTGATGATCTTTAATTTAAACTTTCATTTTTTAAGCATATAATTAACAATAATATTAATTTGATCTTTATAAAATTTTGTAATATTTTTTCTAACTTTGATTTAAATTTCAAGAACTTATTATTTTAATTAAATATTTTATTTCTTATAAATAAATGAGCTCAATCATCCCTCTATTGGGTTTTGACCTTTGGTCTTTTTGATTGAGTTGAAATAAATAAACTTCACAGTGGTCACGTAAGAGGGGATTTTTTGACCCTCCAAAAAATTGTCTTTTTTGTAAAATAAATTGAAGAATTGGCAAATTATGCTTTTAATTTCAAACTCTACTTAACTTAAATAAATAATACAATAGAAATTTATTTCTTGAACCATGTCTCGAAGGATAATGTGAGTCAGATAATGAAGACACTGAGGAAGAAGAAGAAACTAATATTGATAATACTTTTAAAAATGGAACTATATGGATTAGATTAAATGACGGAGAAGAAACAACCCTAAGATAAAAGATAAGTTTAAAGGAGAAAGTTGGATCAACATGCTTTGCTATACGTCAAATAAATGAGACTTAACTTTCATCATTTTTCATGATTTTTTAATTGTTCATGCTAAATTTCATTAAAATTAAATCAAATTGGTTTTTTAGACCCCTTTAGTACTTAACCTACAAAAAAATTAAGGTCTTTGAGTCTTAAAAATATCTTCTTTTCCTCTCTTCATCTCCACTATTCCTGTTCCTCTTTCCAGTTATTCAAGATCTTCTTCCTCGCTATACCTTTTTCTCTGATTCTTCACGGGAAAAAGAAAATTTAAATAATAAATTATGCTAAATAACAAATAAAATTTAGAAATATTGATTTTGTGCACTTCATTGCGACTTTGTCCTGCTTTCGTAATTTAATGGTTTTTTTTCTATTTTACATACTTCTTTTAAATTATTTTTACATGTAGCATAAATAAGATTACAATGCATGATTACATGAGATACCAATCAAGATAAAAATGGCGACAATTGTACACCATTCATACTTGTTCTATTTTACATTTTTATTTTATTTTATTAATAATTTAAAAAAAATTGAAAAATAATTATTGAACATCATTAGACGCGTATAATTTATTAATTGTATTTACTACGTTTTTATATTTAATTTTATCATTTACTCTCTATCTTCTACAAATATTATTCTATTAAATCAATTTAAATAAAATATTTAAAAAACAAAAAAAATATTTGAAAATGGGATTCTTTTAATTAACAATAATATAAAAAAGTGTCAAAATAGTTAAAAAAGGGTAAAATGAAAATAATTTTACATTTTTTCATTTTCACTTTTTTAAGCCCGTCATTTTAGAAAATAAACTCAAATTATGAAGAGTTTAAATTAAAACCAATTCTTTGAACAAAATATTAGACAGATGCATACAGCTGACAAGGCTTGATAGACGAATTACCAGATTTGGAAACAATTTTTATATTCCATCTAAATAATCAAGTAGAAAATTACGTGAATCAGAATTTTGTGAATTATTAATGTGTTGATAAATTAATTACATATGTTCAATCCAGACTTGTGCAAAAGTCAAAAAAAAAGTCATTTTAAAGTCTTTTCAAAGTCAAGTCAGTGACTTGACTTGAAAATTTTGGGAAGTCAAGTGAAAAGACTTGACTTTAAATTTTTTTTTTCAAAAAAAAGTCATTTGACTTGACTTTAAATTTTTTTTTACAATAAAAAGTTTTTTGACTTGACTTTAAATTTTTTTTCAAAAAAAAGTCAGTATTAATTACATTTTTATTTAAGTTGAAATTTTGATTTAAAAATTTAATGT
>PJRA01000313.1:513352-534001 GCA_016987375.1 Brachionus koreanus | reverse complement strand
ATGTAGTGTATAAGACAAAGTTTAAGTGTTATCCAAAAAACTAGAAAAATAAAATAATTTTAATGCTAATTGACCTAAAATTTTTATTTTTTATACAATATTTTATTTAAAAATTAGCATAATTTAAACTATATTTATTTTTAAATAAAATCAACCTGCATAAAATATACATATTTTTGGAAAAAAAGTTGGTTGATATTCTAGCGTTAAAAATAAATTCATAATAGTCAATATATTTATTTTTCAAACACAGATTAATGTCAATTTGAACTGACTACTAAAATTTATTAATCTTGAAAAAAATAAACCCAAATTTTTAAATTTAATTTATAATATCAATAATTTTATATTAAGTTTTATTGAATTTTATTTTCATCTTAATAAAAAATCAAAATGCATTCCATCCAGAGAATGAATATAACAAACTGAATTTATCTAGAAAATAAAAATATTTTTAAAATTTATTCAAGACAAAATGAAAATAAATAGTAAACTATCAACTCTTAAACTTTACAAGACCATTTTACAAAAATCGTTTGTTTGCTTGGTTCGCTTTTTGAGCTTTAGCAAAAGTGGATAATGAATATCCTCATCATATTCTGAATTATTTTCTTTTTCGCTCAAATGCCTTTCCCACACTTCAAGATCATAGTCATTTACAATCATGCACTCGAATTTTATTTTAGCCATGTCGACAAATTTGTGAAATGTATTTTGACGATTTGGTGCAAATATTAGACAAGTTCTAAACAAATTATTTTAAATAAAAAATTTAAAAAAAAATTTTCTAATTTTTTACCCATCATTTTTTAGCAATTTAAAAATGGTTCCGCAAAGATCTTCTCTGAATTCGTCAAAAAAAAGACTAGATTATTGTTGCAAAAAATGAAAAAAGATTTAGAGAACATTTCAATCAATTTACCAATCTGCACAAAGAATATAATCAAATCTTTCCTCCAAGTCACCGTAGTTTAAATTTTTATTCCACTGTAGCAAACAACACTCGACACTGCACTCAAATTCGTTCCTATCACATATTTTTTCCAAGTCTAATCATTTTAAATTGAAAAAGCAATTGTTTAGTCTTAGAAATTTATTACTTTCAAAACTGGCCTCATTGCCATCTGTTAGAAACACTTCTTTTGGCTGACTAAACTTGCCTATCTAAAAAAATCAAAATTTTAAAAATTACCTATATTAGCTGATTAATTACCAATAAGGCAGCTAGGCATGTCATTCCTCCACCAAGTTCACATACACTTTTGTTGCTATCAAGTAATGTTAGCTTTTATTTTTCTATTTTTTTAAAATAAATAAATCTATTAAATTTACTCAAAAATAGCGCTGTTTTTTGCACAAAACAAGGCCATTATTTCCTCTGAAGGCCAAAGACCTTTGAAAAAAAATAGTATTTTTTTTTTTTGAAAAAATATTTTTTTATGACTTACAAATATTTCCGGTGTTATTAAATCCGGTCAAGTCTTTAATATTTACTGATGAGTTGTAAAACCTGACATTGACTGAAAGCCTGGGGTCTATGGACGGAATGGCCACCGAGTACCATTCGTAGTTTTTCTTGCTCTTGATGACCAAATCTTTGTCTTCTTCGGCCCGGTCGGTTTTTAGTCGAGAAGAATTGTAGGCCTCTTTGACACACTTGATAAAGCCATATGAATTGAAGCGTCGTATGGAATGCCTAGAGTCAGAAAAGCCTGAGTCTTTATTCAAAATAGCTTTTTTTAGTAATTTCCACCTTTCGGTACTAGATGACTGCTTGTGGCTATTTTGATGGCCATTCACCGATGCCTTGGCGCTCTTGCCTAGGCTCTCGGTCAGCTGGCTATGACGACTTCGATTCATTTCTATTAATTAGAAAACAATTTTCATTAAAAGATCCAGTTGCTATGAACAAAACTTGGTAACTGAATATTTTTCTAAGTAAATACATTTTAAAATGTTAGTTTAAAAAAAAATTAATTTATTCATAATTTAAAACTATTAATCAAAATATTTTTATTTTTTCTTTCAAAAAATAATTTGAAGAACCTTTAAATGACTAATAAACTAAAAGTTTATATCACTTGAAACCAATTTAGCTCAAGTAAAATTAGGATTTACGTTCAAAAATAATTTAAATTATTCTATTATAATTAATTCTTAAATATCAGCTTGTTTATGCTTGCCTCAATATTTTTTCTATTGCCATATACTTGATTTTGTAGATCAATTTCCTTTTTATGAATGTTTATTTTTTCTTTTTGAATATATAAAAAAAAACGTCAATTAGAAAGTCAAAATACTTATTTTTACTTTTTTTAAGAAAAATGCTTTTCGAATAACAAATATTTGACTTTTGCCAATTAATTTTATGCTTAAAAATACTTTATTTACTTTAAAAATTAATTTTGGTCTGATAGATAATGATGAAATTAAAATTTTTTGTTTTAAAAAATGGAATCAAATGTATAGTGAAAGCTCAAAATATAAAATGTCAAACACCAGACAAGCTTTCTCTTTGGAAATTTCTATTTAATTAGATTCTGTTTAGCAAAATAGCTGAAATTTTTTTTTTCTTTAAAAAAAAAGCTTTATTATTTAATTTAGATTTGATGGGAAAAGTAGTTCAATTGAATTCATGTTGACAATTTTTGGAAATATATTCTGATTTGTTTAAAAAAATTATGAAAAAAATTTTAGATTTTTTATTACAAAAATTCACGATATTCATTAACTGATTTATTTCTCTATTTTTAATTATAACATTTGATAAAAGATTTAGAGCAAAAAAAATCAAAATTTTGATGATTTGAACCCAGATACATCTGAAATCAAATTTCTTAAATTTAGTGTTGGGTACTGTAAGTGATAGCCATGGACCATCAAAACTTTGTGTTGGCCCTTTTGATGGCCATGTACAAAAAAAACTTTAAAAATTTTCAAACATAAAATTCTGATAGATAAAAGAATTGTGATTTAGAAAAAATATGTTTTTTCCCTGCGATGATCTTTGATCAAGATGGCCAACACCAAGTTATGGCGATCCAGTGATCGTCACTGACGTTTTCTAACACTGTTTAAAATATAAAAATAATTTCAAAGTTAGAATCAATTTTAATTAAAACGATCATTACTTAGTCAATTTTTTAAGTTTTGTTTTTTCTAAATTGTCAAAAATAAAAAAAGAAAAAAAATATTGGTTTGTTCATTAAATATAAAAACAAAAATTTAGTTGTTTTTGCTGTTCAAGACACTTCTTTGAAGCTATAGTAGTAAATTCGACTATTTCCTGAGCCATTTGTTCAAGTTTTTTTTGAAATTGTCTATTGATACTTTAAATTTTTAATTTTTTTGCAAAATGAAAATAATTTTACATTTTTACATTTTCATATTTTTAAATTTTTTGTGCAATTTTTCAGAAAATTAAAAAAACTCTTTCAAATTATTTGGTAAACCAAAATAAAATTAAAAAATTTCTTAAATATTGCACAAAAAATCTAAAAATGTGAAAATGTAAAAATGTAAAATTATTTTCATTTTGCCAATTTTTTAATGTTTATCAACAATTTGCTGAGGTTAATTTTCCACAAATACTTCTTCTCTTATTTCACAATTCATTAAAATCAAATAGAATTTATTTATGACGAACCAAAGCAAAATTTTTCCAAATTTGAAATCATTGAAACCACAGAGGAATAAATTTAAATCCAAAGTAATTAATAATCTTGTCAAGAACTTTTGGATGAATAAATTGTAGAACTAGTGATAGAAACAGAGGAAGTAATTGATAATAATTTAGAATATGTTAATAAGGAAAAGTGTTCTAACAAAAGTACATATTGGCTACCATTTGATGGTCGTGTACAAAAGTTAAGCTAAAAAAATCTCAAATTTGAAAATTCGATAGATAAAAGAGTTGAGAATAGAAAAAAAAATTCGGTTAACACAATTTGACAGTCTTGACAGTCTAATTACTGAGGTATCTAACACTGATAAAAATGTTTTAGCATCAATGAAAGCAACAACTAGTAAAAAACTCTGCAAATTTAGCCTAATTTAAATTTGGACAAATTTGGCTAAAGTGCATTTTGCAGAGACTTTGCACATCATTAGCAGATTTCAATATGGTGCAATTAAGTAGGTTGGAATTTTTTGCGCTTACAGAAATAATTAAAAGCCTTCAGAAAAAAAAAATTTAAGTTTTTTTAGCATTAATTTTTGTTTTATTTTTTATCAAATTTCACAAAACCTAAAAAAAAATTTCTATTAAAATTTTTCTTTGGGACTGTTCATCAGATTTCTAAAAATCGAATTTTATTCTTAAAAATTTTTCAATAGTAAAAAGTTTAATTTTTTTATTAAAATATTATTAAAATATTTTTTCTTTTTATTTTATTTATAATTTTCTAATTTTTTTAAAACCCTTATAAAAACATTCAATATAACAAATCAAATTTTCTGTTTGTAATCGGAAAAAAATAATCTGAACTTTTGAAAAATGAAAATGACGGGTATTAGTAAATCTCACTTATTGCGTTAAAGGCTTGTTTGATCATGAAATTAACCCTAAAGATTATAATTAAATAATTTATCCATGTTTTAATTTTTTATGAAAAAAGCTTAAATTCAAATAGAACAGAATTTTAAAAATAAAATTTATTAAAAAAATTAGTCTAATAAAAAATTTTTAAAATAATTAACAAAAAAAAATTGATTAAAAATTAATCAGGTGTTTTATTTTCGTACATCAAATGCGCTAAATTCCAAACTATCAATTGATCGTTCATTTTTGAATTCAGCTCTTTCGATTCGTGACTTTGGAGAGCCGGTTTTTTGCAGCCAATCTTTCATTTTTTTGACTGCATCTTCTTTGCCCTGTACTTGGCCAACAACTGTTCCTTTCGGTGTGTTCATTACCCAGCCGACCAGAGACAGCTTTTTGCCTTCTTGTTGAGTATACTTGCGAAAAAAAACACCTTGCACTCTACCAAAAATTTCATAGTCAACACTCAAAAATTTTTTAGCTGCTGCCATAATTAAATATCTAAAAAAATTAAAAAAAAATTGATAGTTGCCAATCTTCTATAAAATAATTTTAATTGACTGTTCATGTGCAAGATCGATACGGCGTGGTATAAAATGAGAATCAATAGGATAATTGAGCAAATTGGATACATTAGAAGTGTATATGTCAGCAAAGCGGCTAAGACGTCTGGAAAAAAATGACGGATTATTATTAGCCCGGAAAATAGAGCCAAAATAGGGATTAAATGATTTTTTAATTTTGAGCCTCAGATCGTCTCTTTCCTGGAGCCAGAGCGCCCTAACCTCTCGAATGGTTGCTAAACCGTCCCCAGATGAGTCAGTCAAGAACATGGACTGTTCAAGTAGGTCTTCTAGAATATTCAACCATGCCACTGTTCGCTGGTAGTCTACCGAGTTTAGTATGTTAACTTCATGCTCTACTTCGTTTATTATAGCCCCTGTACGTAAACCAAATTTTAAAAAAGGCTGCTCCAAATCGCCATATATATGATCGCCGAAGTACAAGCATTTGTTTGACTGCCAGCCAGTGGCTTTCAGCATTTGATAAAAATTTCCCTCGTAATAAACTTCATTACGATTTAATTCACTAACTGTATCCCATGATTTTGAGTTGGTCTTGAAAATAAATAAATAAAAAAATAAATTTTTGATTATAATTTTAAATAAATTTTAGAAATTTTCTTAGCAACAAAATATTTTATTAGAAAAAAGCTTTCGAAAAAAAAATTTTTTTTAAAATAAAAATTATTAAAAAATATTTGTGTTATTAGTTTTTAAAAAAAAAAAAAACTTCCAAAGTTAGATTATTCAGGTCTAAAATGCTCTTAATTTAACGCGGAACTAAAACTCAAAAATTCAGCTTTGGCAGATGTGTCTTTTTCCATCCACTCTATGTAAAAATTCCTTCATACCGTGTTCCCTTGATCGATTATGCTGCACCACAAGTTAAGATACGTCTTTGGACCATGCACAAAGTACATCTGGCCGATGCTATCATTAAACCTCGATTTTAGAGGAAAAAATAATTTTTTTTTTACTTTAAAATCGAGTCTTAATAACGCATTAAACTAAGGCTTTCAGTTTTTGTTTGATGCGGGCCTAAGCGTGTGACTACGCTATTAGTGCATGCGCTCAAAGTTAACAATATTAAAGCATGGACGAGATGTACTTTGGTGCAAGGTCCAAAGGCGTATCTTAACTTGTGGTGCAGCATAATCGAACGAGGGTATACGGTAAGATAATTAAACAAAAAATAAAAAGCAAAAAAATTGTCTTTTTTTTTTTTAATTTTACATCATACGTACAGCATCTATTATGGTTGTAATTAACTAGAAAATATTTCAAAGAGATAAAAAATATTTAAGTTTAATTTTGCTAGAGACAAAATTTATCTAAGTAAATTTGAAAAGAAAAAAAAATTCTAATAGTTTTGGCTTAAATAATGAGGTGCGGTGAATTAGACAGCTCGGGTCCTTTTAGTTAAACATACTTTAATATTTTATGAGCCAAAAAGTGTTAGAAAGTGAAAATTTTTAAAAGGAAAAATTTTTTTCCAAAGAGTCTGAAATCGGTCCGGCAAATGTATCAGCTGATACACAGTCTGCAGTTGTGCAAAATATTATATGCATTAGAAAATTATTAAAATTGAATTGCGAGGTTTTGGCTCTTAACTAAATTTGGGTGATTTTGCAAAACCAATTTTAGACTCTTTGGAAAAAAATAAGTTGTTTCTTTTTAAAATTTTTGTTTTTTTTTTCTTCCAGAATTCTCAATTCCGAAATTTTTAAAGTGGTAAAATGTTATGTTTTTTAAGTTTGTAAGCAAATTTGTTCAATTAATATTAGAATTTTGGTCAAAACTAAAAGACAATTAAATAAATCGCTTCATACTCTTTAACATAAAATCAATTTTTTTAACAATATGCTTATCTAATAAAATATTTAGAAAAAAAAGCTTTTTTTAGATGAAAATTTTTGAGCTTGATTTAGTACTTTTTCAATGTGAAAAATGAGAAATAATTTCAAAAGAATAGATAAAAACTATTCGAAAATTTTTTATACTATTTACATACTTTTACATTAAATTTTCTGAAAGGTTTTGAATGACTGTTGAAAAATTGCGGCTTTCTGGCACTGCATATTATGAGATCAAACATTTTGCTCCAGTCTTCTCCACACAAAGACTGCATGCCAAAGTTAACAAACCAGTAAGGCGAGTTAGTGATTAGGAAGACTTTTTTACCATTTTTCTGCAATCGCGACAAAAACTCTTTAAGTTTAGAATTTTCATCTTTTATTGGCAACAAATAGTCATCAATAGACTGAACTATACTTCTATGTAAACTGTAATTTCGATGTATAGAATTGATCGAGTCATGTACATCTTGAAATATGTACTCGGGCTGATACTTTATGCCTTTGTCAAGCATATACTGAAACGTACATGCCAACAAGCATATCTCAGGCAGACAAAATAAATCGACAAAGTGATGAAAATTTGGACTTGACTGCGAAAAGCCGATATCTTCGACATTAAATCTGCGCCCACCATAGTTCTTGATCACTTCGTTGTATCCAATTTCATTCATGCCATGGTACACAGTGCCCAACTGAAGATTTTGATAGGAATCAATTTTCAATAGCCAGCCTTTTTTTATGTCCAAATGAAGACCTCGGATGGGAAAATGGGACAAATAGTCTACATTTTTTAGACCAGGCGGATATTTATGATGAACAATTAGATAGTCCTTGGCTAAGTCAAACAAGAGCCGATAAAGTGACACATTGTAATAGGCTAGAGTGTAATCATAGTCAAATCCGTAGACATCTATGTCTTGCAAACAAATTTCATTGTTTGTAAATACTCCCTTTGGATTTATTTTTTCATCAAAAGCCTCGATTGTGAGACACTTGTTCTTAAGATTTTCGTACTTTAAGAGAAGAATTTGTTTGCTAGTCTGGGTAGAGTACCTAGCTTTGGTTATACCACGCCATTCTAAGCACTTTAGAAACCTCATTTGCAAACATAGATTTCGATCTTAGAATATTTTCTATTGCTCCAAGTTTATGCTGAGCATAATTTAAAAAATATATTTTCATAAATTAGTTTAAAAAAAAAACAGCTTTGAAATGATTTTTACCGAAATTTTATTGTAAAAATGTCAATAAAATTAGCAGCAGGAGTTATTCTTTTTCGCAGAGTGCTTGGTTCTATTGAATATCTTCTTTTACAGACTTCATATGGCATCAATCATTGGACACCACCTAAAGGTATCTAAAAAGGTAAAAAATGCCAATTTTAAAACTTCAATTCCAACAAGGTCATTTGGATGATGAAGAAGATTTTATGACTGCTGCTATTAGAGAAACAAAAGAAGAAGCCGGTCTAGAGGCTAAAAAAGATTATGTTTTGTTAAGCAATGAATGCACAATTGAGTCAAATTATGTGATTGATGGCAAAGCTCCCAAAAAGGTTGTTTATTGGATTGCTGAAATCAAGAATCCTGATTGTGAGATCAAATTGTCAGATGAGCATATCAAATGTGACTGGTTTAAACTGAATGATGCATGTGAAATTGTTCAATATGAAGAAATGAAAAATGTTCTGACCAAAGCTGATTCTTTTATTATCAATAGAATGAAGCAATAATAATCTATAGAAGTTCTCAATACTTTTTTTATGCTCTTTTATCACTTTTTTTTTTAAAAAAAATCATTCTGTAATTAATTTTTTTTTTCAAGTCAAAATAAAAAAATCAAGATAAATATTTTTTCTAATACAATTAATAGTTTTAAAAAAAAAATATAATATTTGAACTGAGGACTGTTAATTTTTTTGCGACTTTATCTTATTTATCTCTTTAGTGCTAGATGCTACGACAAAAACTCTGTATTGCATTGAACACAAGAGAGAGACAAATTGATGAAAGAAGACAGAAAAGAAAAGCTAGAAACAAAAAGCGGGTCTTCCCCTGTTTTGTGACCAGTTGGTCACCAAAAATGTGACCAAGCACTTGACTCCCGGTTTTGTGACCAGCCTGGTCACAGTCATCGGTGACCAGGAATTTATCAGAATCAGTCGAACCAGAACCAGAAAGTGATCAATCTTCAGAAACTGGTTCTGTTTTTGGTTCACTAAATGGTGATGTGGACAGGGTTGATTATTTTGAATCGATTGAAGAGGAAAGTGAAGATGGTGGGAATGAGAGTCAAAAACATTATGTAGAAGAAGAAAATACTTTACCTGGATCGTGTACATCTAGTTCATCAACTAAAAAAAATGAACCTAGCATTGATGGCAGTGATGATGATGTTGAAGGCGATTTAAGTGAAATTGTTGGAAAGTTGGAAAGTCAATTAAAAAATGTTGAAATTTCTAGTCCTAGAAGGAAATCGCAATATTACAAAAAGAAATCTGAGGAGATACCAGAAGCACCAAAAGACGTTCGATATGAAGTTAAAAAAGTTTTGGTTGAGAAAAAAAATCCAGTTGAGTGTAATGTTTGTGGAGGTTTTTATGAAGGTGTCAAAGAATTAAAGTTACATAAAATTAGATCTCATAAATAAGTTTGATTTAAATTTTTTATTAAAAAATTGATTATTTTTTGACATTAAAACTAAATATTTAATAAAATTTTAGTGGTCACGAAAAAATTATTGTATGATTTTTATGGTCACAAGGTAAATTTCCTGGTCACAGTAGAATTTTTACCTATTTTCTGGTCACCAAATTCCTGGTCATGGATGACTGTGACCAGGCTGGTCACAAAACCGGGAGTCAAGTGCTTGGTCACATTTTTGGTGACCAACTGGTCACAAAACAGTGAAGACCCCAAAAAGCATTCTGAGAAGAGTTTGCTTAGAAAATTATTAATCCAAAGCGTCAGCACAAGCAGCTAAACTACCAGCCATAGAGCAAGAACAAATCAGACATTTTCTAGAATGATGGAGGTTTTAACCGAAGCAAGAGAAAAGTATTTAGGTTCTGAGCTTTCAAAAATAATAAATTAGACAATTTTTGCGGTGTTTAGTAGGTTACAATAATGGTGCGAGATACGGTCAAGTCCTTAAAGTATATTTTTCAGTAAAATCGAAAAAAAAACAGGAGTTGAGCACCTAAAAATATCGAATTCTTTAGTTTTAGCTAAAAATTCTAATAAAAGAATTCAAATTTGACAAATTTGTTAAAAATCACATGATTTGAAGAGATTTTTTAAGAAAAATAAAGCAATAAAATAAAAAAGTAAAACCATAGATTTGTTCAGAATTTTGTCTAGATTTAGAAAAAAAAGTGGGGTCATAATTGATCCCTCGGAGGAGATACGATTTAAATCAGAAAAAACTCATTTCTTTCCCAACAAAAACCGCAACATTCTTTTTTTTTTCTAAATTACATCAGCATGTAAAGAATTTTATACTCTTTGAGAATAAATATACTTTTTTAGTATATTTAAGTTTTATCTTTGAGATTTTGAGCCTTAAAGAACAACAACTTTTAAAAGGGTTTGCTTTTTTTGAAGTTGTTTCAAGGGAATCTGAAGACGTTTACAACTGCAGGATGCAAACAATCTTTCATATAACTAAGTTATGGGAAAATAACGAAATGTTTAGTTTGAAGCCAATCCAGAATATTAACCTTTTCAGAGAAAATCAAGTCAACAAAGAAGATTTATCACGTTATGAAAGTATGATTGTTACAGAAGTCGAACGGCCAAGTGTTTCAAATGAAAGCTCAAATGAAAGTGAACAAGAATTAGAATATGTTAAATATTTAATATTAATTCATCAACAACATCATCTTCGGCGGTAGAAGCAGCAGTAGATACTCAAACAGGCTGTTTTGTCAAAATTAATTTGAATGCCAGAAGTTTAGTTAAAAGTGGTCCGAAACGAGGAGCTCCAACAAAAGCCCAAAGAAAAAGAAAGTTAAAAGAGAACGAAACAAAACAAACGAAAAAAGCTAAGCTTGATAATGTACTTGTTGATCAAGAACGAAATAATGAGTCAAATACTTGTACATTATGTCAAACTTTGGTATTAGATAATTCACTTGTTTGTAGTACTTGTAACTTTTCTTTTCATAGGTCCTGTATTAAGGGTTATATCCCGTTAAAGAAGAAGTCTTGGTCTTGCAAAAGTTGCAAAAAAATCTAATCAATTCTTATTTTTTATTTTAAATAAAATTTTCACACTGAATTATATTATCTTTTTCTAGCCTCATATCAATTTTTTACAGATATTTTATCTACCTGTAGAAATTTTTTTTTTCAGATAATTATTTGTCACAAAACAATGCTACGGAAAGATATTTAACTTGTATGTAGCATCTTCCTAATTTATTTATCATGAATTTTTTTGTTGGGAAATAATCCCATAAAAATTAATATCACGTTTTTTTTTTCAAGCAGTTATATTTAAGTTAAAATTTTAGAACAAAATTCTAACTGTTGTTTTTTCAAATAATAATAAAGTATTAAAATTTTATTCAAGATTGAAAAGATGCTTCAATATGAGCAAGATGTACGTGAGACTAAAAGGTCGGAATCAAGTAATCAAAATAAACTTGCAACAATTGTTGATACAGTAGCAACAACAGTATCAACAACAGTAGCAACAACAGTAGCAACAACAGTATCAACAACTATTGATACGGTTGCTACTATTGGGAAAGTATCTACTTATGTAGTAACAGCCCCATTTTATGCAGTGAGTTATTTATGGCCAAAGAGCAAGTCTGACTCGATTGAAAAAAAAATATCCAAATACAATATTAATCTTAGGATATATTTAGAATATTCAGTGCTACAAGAATTAGATAAAGAAAAACAACTGATCGTTTGTGCTGCAGCTGCAGCTGCACCAACGCCAGGCGACGATCCCGAAAATATGAGAAAAATTTTAATCGCTCTTTTGGCTAGTGCTTTGTTGACAACATCTGGAGTAGCAATAGTTGTTTACTCTGGCTCATCTGATTTATTGCCAACAATACTTGTAGAAACTGGTGTAGCTGGAATCAACCATTCTATTAAAACCATTGAAAAAAATGAAAAATTTTTATGGAAGGAATGGTTAAATGAAATTGCTGAAACAGCATCTGAAACTTTAGTGTTAGGTGCAATGAACAAACTTCGTGAAAAAGTCCCCTTCAAAATTAAGGGAAAAGTGAATAAGGATATTATAAATGCTTTGTGCAACATTTATGATCTTATTGAGCCATTTTCAAATGTCATCATTTGTATTGTCAAACAAAATGATCTAGAAGAAATAGTGTTTGAAGTTATTAAATCTATAGATGAAAAATATTCAACAAGTTTCTCTGGACTGACAGTTTTTGAAACTAAAATTTTTTCTAATAAACCAGTCGATTTGGACGGCCCATTTGGTAAATACAAAAAAATTGAAAGAAAGGCGACTAATATAAGTTTTAAAATTTATCATGACAGATCGATATCAATTAATATTTAATAATTTAAATATAATATAATTTAACAATAAAGTCATTTTAGAACTTAATAAAATATTTGAAAAAAAAATTACTTTTTAAAATTAAAATTATTCACAATGTATAGATAAATAATAAATGATTAAGATTATATTTTTCTTTCAAAAGTTTTTTGTTTTAAGTCGTGACATATTCAAATCACATAATTGCCATTTTGCTCTATGAAGTTTCATCAATATCAAAATTATTTAAAGCAAGTGTTCAACAAGACAACAAGACCATATAAAAGGACGGACCAGGCATATGTTGAATATAGTTGTTCTTTCACTTGGTAGTCCAAGTGAGCTGTAATAATACTTCGGCGCAAACTTAGCATTGTGAGATTCGCTCCATTTCGGTTTTTCATAATATGGAGACTATTTGTTAACTTTCTATTAATTAGGACACCCAAGTAACGCATTTAGTTCAATTGAGTCAATATATGCCCATTCAATAATAGCTTTTGATCAAATCTCTCCGTCACATGTAGCTAATTTTTGCAGCTCTTCTTCGGTATTACCAATCAGCAGAATATCATCAGCATACATAATGATGTCAACGCAAAAAAAAAGAAACATCTGATGTCTAAGCAGGACTTAAAAATGAAGTATGCAAAAGTATACAAAAAGGCTTAATGTAAATTTTAAAAGAAAAGTGAAAAATTAAATTTTTTATTGCAAATAGTTAAGACTTAATTTTTTTCATTAACTAATACTTACAGTTAATTATTTATTTTTGCAGTTCAAATAAAAATCTGACACCTCTTCAGTCTATAATTATTTTACAGTGGCCAAATTTAAAGATTTTATTCTAAATAAATATTTGACTAAGGGTTTGCTTATTTAAGAGGAAAAAAAACGATATTCAAATTTAAACTATATTAAATTAAATAAGAAATAAAAAACATGAACATCTAATGTTCTTTTGTGTCCTTTTGTGGATAGGATTAAGGTTTTGTTAAGGAAAGTTTTAAAATTGATTCCTTGATAAAGTACACAAATGAAAAATCAAACCAAATTAAATAAATATTTTTCTCAGACAAACTGACTTTAAAAATGTTTCAAAAAAAAATAAAAGTTTAATTTTTTTTTTAAATTTTAGCATCTTTTTTTTAAAAGCTTTATTTGACTATTAACAGCGCATCGGAAAAATTTAAGACCGCATCGTTTGACTAACACATTCAAAAAAAAAATATTTTGCGAAAACTTGATAACGCACTAGAATTAATATATTGATAAATTATCTTAAACACGCATTAAATTTAAAAAAAAAAACTCTTCCTTTAGTGAATATTTTTTTAATTCATGCTTGAAAAACAAGACAGAATTTGTTAATAAGTCAAACCGTGGTCGACCTAAAAAAGCTCAAAATGCTTTAGTAAAGTTATGTAACTCGTGAGAGTCGGGGAGAAGATTTAAAGTACTGCGTGATTTATAAACGGTTTATTAAAAATCTCTGTTTTATTTGAGTGGGACTTGTATTTATACAAGTCCCCAAATGCTTGAGGGGGTACGGGTTACATCCCTCCCCCGTTTTTTTTTTTTTTTTTTTTTAAATTTAATTTAATTGTCTCATCGTCAATGATGAGATTAATTGAAAATGGTAATATAAATGAAACCTTATATACTTAATTATTGACGATACTGTGTTAATAATAATTTAATAGATAGTATTAAAATGGTCAAATACAATAAATATAAATAAAATTTAAAGAAATATAAATATTTTGTCAAATCTCTATTTATGGATTCTCATATGTGATCCTAGCGCACCACCTGTCTTAGTCTGAAATCCACACACTTTGCATTTGAATTCGCCTAGACCTTGGTTTGAATTTGTCACTGTGGTCTCGTGTGCATTTTCATTCGGTTTCATCTGCGGTGAACCGTAAATGGTTTGGTCCGCTGATTTTTCTTCCTCCGTCTCTTGAGCTTCATTTTCGTTTTCTGAGCTACTTCGTTCATTTTGCATTATTTCGTAATCTGACACTTTTCTTTCCATTCTGATAGTTGTACTTGGTATTGTATTTTGACATCTTTTACGGTTTGCTAATGCTATAGCTATCTTTGTCCTGTTTTCAAGCCACTCGTCATCTTCAAGGACGTTTTCATTATCTTGTAAAGTATTATTCTCTCGTTCAACATATCTTACCATACGGTTATAATGAACTACTTGTGTCTTTCCATTTTCTTTGTTCTTGATTTCATAATTTACCTCATTGATCAATCTAGATACCACAAAAGGACCAATAAATTTCTGCGTGAAACTACGGACTTCACCGACTTTTTTCCTTGAATTTATCAACATCACTAAGTCAGCAATTTTGTATCTTACGGCTTCTCTTACTTTCTTATCGTACTGTTTTCTTTGTTTCTCGTGGCTCTTTTCCATTTTCTTTTGAACATCTCCTGCAATTTCTTCCCTGGATTTTTCATTATGTGGTGGCTGAATTTCGAGCTTCTTGTCACTTGTTGTTGATAAAACTTTTCCAAAAATTATTTCATTGGGACTATAACCTGTTGATTCGTGTATAGCGTTGTTGTATGCAAAAGTCACTTCACCCAGAATCTCGTCCCAATCATCGTGTGATTTTGACACATATAGGCTTAACATTTGTTTTATTGTCTTTATTGTTCTTTCTGCTAGGCCATTACACTGTGGGTGATAAGTTGTGGTTCTTATCTTCTTAATGCTGTGGTCTTTGCAAAATTCTTCGAATACCTTTGCTTCAAAGTTTTTACCTTGATCACTAAGAATTGCGTAAGGAGATCCATAGATTTCAATCATTTTCTTTTTAATAAATCGTTTTGTTTCCTCGGCTGTTATTCTTGGTACGGCTAGAGTGATACAAAATATAGAAACGTAGTCAATCAACAAGAGAAAGTAAATGTTCCCCTGCTTTGTTATTTTTAATGGCCCAGCAGCATCAATCCCTATTAAGTCCCAAGCATTTTTAACTTGAATTGTAATCAGCTTGGTCCTGTTCGTGTGATTTTTTTGTTTAAATTTTTGACAAAGATCGCAACTTGCACAATAATCATAAATCTCAGACCTCATCCTTGGCCAATAGTACCTGAGCGTAATAGCTTTATAAGTCTTATCAAAACCTAAATGTCCTGCAGTAATAGAATCATGGTATAGTTGACAAATTTGTCTTCTTAATTGCTTAGGTACTACTATAACATCTTCACCATGATTGTTCTTAATCATCAGAGTATTATTCTTAACGCTTAAAAGGTACTTATAAGATTCCCAAAATTTCGCTTCTTCTAGTTCACTCAAGTCTTTTATATCACCCGACTTGATAGCCATCTTTACAAGTGCAACTTCTTTATCCTTGTCTTGTTCGTTATCCCACTCAACATCTAAATTAACATCTAATTTATTTACCTTGACAGCCTTTTTTATATTGTCGTTGGGTCTTGATAATAAGTCAGCTGTTTTGTTTAGCTGCCCTGGCAAATAGATTATTTTATAGTCTAATTCCTGTATTTTTATTTATAGTCTAATTTTGTAGCAGTAGCTTATACAGTCTTCCATTAGGTTCTTTTGACTTTTCAAGTGTTGCCAATGGCTGGTGGTCTGTGAAGAATTGGATAGGTTTTCCATAGATGTAACTGTTAAATTGTTTTGATGCAAATACTATGGCAAGCATTTCTTTCTCACTTGTAGTATAGTTTTTTTCGTGTTTGTTCAATTTTCGACTTGCGTAGGCTATTGGGTACAGAATTCCATTTATTGTCTTTACTAGTACTGCGCCAATTGCATCATTTGAGGCATCGGTATAGATTTCGAACTCTAGGTCAAAATTTGGATATTTTAGTATTGGTGCCATAACAAGCTTGCCTTTTAGTTCGTCAAAAGCTTTTTGACATTCGTCTGTCCACAAGAAGGTTGTCTTGTTCTGTGTTAAGTCAAAAAAGCTTGCTGCTATTTTACTAAAGCTTGGAATGAATCGTCTGTAATAGGAAAGCATTCCCAAAAATCTTTTAACGCCTTCCTTATCTTTTGGTGGTTTTAAGTCAGCGATTACCTGTGTTTTCTTAGTGTCTGGGCTTAGGCCTTCTCTAGAAATTAAAAATCCTAAATAATTGACTTGTTCCATGCAAAATCTGCATTTGTTAGGCTTGAGCTTTAAGTTAGCTCGTTTGAGCCTCAAGAAAATCTCTTCAATCCTAGAAATGTGTGTCTCAAAGTCGTTTGAAAAAACAATAATATCGTCTAGATACACCAAGCATTGTTTCCATGTGAGACCACTCAACAGAGTGTCCATTAATCTTTGAAATGTTCCTGGTGCATTACACAAACCAAATGGCATCATTTGGAACTGATATAGTCGTTGATTTGCTATAAACGCTGTTTTCTTTTTATCATTTTGGTTTACTGGAATCTGCCAGTAACCACTCGACAGATCAAAAGTCGAAAAATATTGTGAGCCACCCAAAGCATCAACGGTTTCGTCGATCCTCGGTAAGGGGTATGAGTCCTTAACAGTTAGTTGGTTCAATTTTCTAAAGTCAATACAGAATCTGAATTCTTGTTTGCCTCCATCATTTTTCTTTTTCTTTACTAGAATAATTGGACTAGCCCAAGGACTCTTGCTCTCCTCAATTATATTATTGTCTAGCATTTGTTTGACTTGTTTTTCGATTTCAACTTTTGCTGCATGAGGTAATTTATATGACCTCTGTTTCACCGGTTCGGCATCCTTAGTGTTAATGATGTGTTCTGTTAGGCCAGTCTTCCCTGTGTCGTACTCTGACCACTGAAAAATTGTTTTATATTTTTCAATTAAAGCTTTCATTGTTTTCCTTTGATGAAGAGATAATTTATTGTTTATTGTTATTTTGTCCCAATCGATAAATCCATCTTTACATAAAAACTTTTCCTCTGATTCTTCATCAATAACTTCTGCTTCTTCCCATTGACCAATTTCGGTTCCACAATCTACTTTTACTTTTGTGTCTGAAATATTCATAATACTGAGTTCTATTCTTCCATCGCTTGAAACTGTATCTACACTTGGAGCCATAACTATGCCTTTATTTGACTGATTTTGTTTTGGTTCGAAAAGTATCAGTTTTCCTTTTGTTCCTGTGTCAACCTCAGCTAAAACAACGCTTCGAGCCTTTACTTCAATGTTTTTGTCAAGTTTAATTAGTCCACTTGTTTTTGTATTGTATATAGTATCGTCAATGTAGAGAATTTCATGTCGTATACTTTCATCCGATAGACTAATTGAATTCTTGTCAAAATCGCCTTATATTTTCTTAGAAAATCCATTCCAAGTATTGCCTTTTCTGTAATATTTGTGAAAATGAACTCATGTTCACCTATCCAAGTGTTTATTTTAATTCATGCTTTCCTTTTAACACATGCTATTGCCTCTGAATTTAGAGCCGATTTTATTGTTGCTTCGATTCGCTGTAGTCCTAAATTATTTGTGGGGCTGTCACCTTTTATTATTTGGTCAATTGTTCTTCCTAAGTTACTCGGAAGGTGTTTTGTATTTATAAATGAAGCGGTTGCTCCACTGTCTAACAACATCTGAATATCAAAGTCTTCATTGCCCAGCTTTACTCTGGTGTTTACGCGATTCAGCGTTGTCCTGTTTTCACAACTGAAGGTTTCATACTGGATTGTATTTGATTCGAAATTATTTGTGTCTGAATCAACTACTGCTTCGAGCGTGAACTCACTTGATTTAACTTCATGTTGTCCATATTCTCGATTTTTATAGTTAAGGTTGTTCCTACTTGTTGTTTGTCTACATTGTTCAATGTTTAAGTTGTGTCTTTGATACCTTTGATTTTGATTGTAGCTCATAGTTGATGTATTCAGTTGTCCTCTCGAGATGTTTTGTTGTCTTTCAACATCCAACATTCGTTTCCTACACTCGGCCCATTTATGTCCCGGTTTGTTGCAATAATTACATTTTCCTGTGAATGTCTTCAGACTGCGCATCTGGCCTTGTCTTTGTTCCATCTTGTTAATTGATATCTCTTGAGAAAATTCTCCTGGTACAATTGATTTATAGTCTACTTGATTTTCGAATATTGTTATTAGATCTTTCCATGATTTATCCGAGAGTAGTTCGAGAAAATTTTTGGTATTCTCTGGTACGCTCGATATTAGTCGAGATTTTAGTAGTTTTGTACGTACTGCTCCATCTAGTCCGGGTAAACCCTTATCTACCAGGCGTTCCAAATCTTTTGCAAAACCGGCCATTGATTCGCCATGGTTTAGTGTCCTTCCATAGAAAAAATTTAGATAGTATTCAGTTGGTTTAAAGCATGTCGCTTTTAATTCTTCAAAAACTCTATCTATACTTTTCCTGTCTTGTTCACTAATGCCATTGTATGAACGTAATGTTTTTCCTGATAAACAATATTGGATTACGTGTGCTTGTTGTACTTTGTCCCATCCATACATTGCTGCATCGTATCCGAATGCCTTGTAAAATTCATCGAAATCTGCGTTCTCCCCATCATAGTTTAAATTACTTCCCATACCACGTTTTGCCATTTTCTAGCTTTAGCTTAGCTTAACTCCAAATCAATCACAAAATTTTTTTTTTTTTTTAAAAATATATTAATGAACTCTCTCTTTTAAAGTCTTCTAAACTTTTAAACAATAGAGAAAATAATCTTGCAATTCTCTCTCACTTCTTGTTGCTTTGGTTTTTTTTTTTTTTTTAGCTTGTTTCTTGCAATGCGCTCTGCCTCTAGTCTCGAACTTTTAGTTTTAACTGGCTTATCTTGTCGTAACTTTTGTTGGTTAGCTTTTAAGCTTAACCGCTATCACCAATGTAACTCGTGAGAGTCAGGGAGAAGATTTAAAGTACTGCGTGATTTATAAACGGTTTATTAAAAATCTCTGTTTTATTTGAGTGGGACTTGTATTTATACAAGTCCCCAAATGCTTGAGGGGGTACGGGTTACAGTTACAATTTTATATTTAATAATAGCTTGGTAATACCTTAAATTTTATTTAAAATTAATAAAATGATCATTTTTTCAGCTCATTTAAAGCGGATGATGAGTTAAATGGTGAACTACAGTTTCCCTTGAGAGCTCCAGTAAATTGCATAGGGAATCCAGATTTGTTTTTAGTCCAGCTGCTATAAAAAAGAGGCTTGATGAGCTAGACAGAAACAAATCAATAGGCACCGATGGCATTCATCCATAAGTACTTAGAGAGTGCAGTAATGTATTGTGTGAACCGCTGTCTTTTTTGTTAAAGTTATCATTCGAGTCTAGTATGATACCAGCGTGTTGGACAAGAGCTAATGTTACCCCAGTATACAAGAAGAAAGGTGGTAAAACAAATCCCAAAAACTATCGTCCAATATCGCTTTTATCGAAATTAATAAAAATAATGGAGAAGCTAATAAGAGATGAAATGGTAATGCATTTATCGGAACACAAATTACTTTCTATTCATCAACATGGATTTATGCGTGGTAAATCCTGTGTAACCAACTTGCTTGAAAGCTCAAATATTATTACTGTGGTCTTGAATAGAGGATTCAGTGTTGTGAATCTGATTTGGTTGATGTGCTAAGTGGGGTTCCTAAAGGTTCAGTACTTGGTCCGTTACTATTCCTAATCTTCATAAATGATTTACCAGAGCTAGTAAGTCACTTTTGCAAGCTGTTTGCGGATGACAGCTAATTGATTAGTGTCATTAGACAAGTGATCAAATGCAAAATCAAGATGACATTGACAAGATGGTTGAGTGGTCGAAACGTTGGAGTATGGAATTTAATGAATAAAAGTGTAAAGTAATGTATATCGGCAACTATCATAATTCGCCTGAACATTTAAAAAAACAAATTATCCAAAAATGACACAAGAAATTTAAGATATAATTTAAGGTATAGCGAAAACTTAATAGAACCAATGGCAAAATCTAATAATGGAGAAAAAACGTTTGGATTTTTCTACTCAAGATTGATAAATAGCTTTGTGATCAAAAGATCAATGTTGAAATTCACTACATTCAAGCTTTCTATTTACAATAATATAAATTTAATTTTTACAAATTTTGTTAAAAAATTTATAAAATTTGATTTTTCAATATTTAATTTTTAAATTAGTCAAAACATCTATTTTATTATAAAGTATT
>PJRA01000313.1:459879-480913 GCA_016987375.1 Brachionus koreanus | reverse complement strand
CTATTTTAAAAAATTCATCAATATATTTAATTTGAAAAAAAAATTTAAAATTCTATGAATAAAAAATTTCGAAAAAATTCTGAAAATTTTAATTGAAAATTTTATTTTTATTAAAAAGAGTCTTCAGTTGCTGAACATCACAATAATCAAAAGGAGAAAAATCAGGTCTATATGCTGGACGAAGAAGAAATTACTACCTAACTCGATCTTTTCCGCTTTTTTTTGCCATTGTTCTTAAAGCTGTATTGAAGTTAAGCATCATTTTGAATAATCAAACCTAGCTTTCCAAAGGATATTTCTCTTGGAAATGCCATCAAAAACACAATATCACCTTTTTATCAAAGCATCTGCTTTTCACGACAGACTCAGCTGGTTGAGTTGGGTCCAACTTTTGATTTCTGTTATCATAATTTCGAAAATAGATCCACTTTGAATCTCAAAAAATGATCCATCTGAACTACTGTTCATCTAGAGAATTTTTTAAAATATTTTGCAACAAATTTCAATGCTTCGTTGAATATCGAAATCTATCGAATCATTAGGAACAATTCAGCAAGGTCTTTTAGCTTTGATAATCATTCATTAATTGTGATGTGTAAAGTTTGTTCATATGTTCTTTTTTCTAACAATTAAGTAGCAGTTTCAAAATTAAAAAAATTTAAATTATCATTTCACTTAAATTGATCATTTTTTATTTAAACTATTTTAGATTTAAATAAAACAAAAGTTAGTTATCATTTTGAAAAGTATTTAATTCTGTTTATTTTGGTTTTGTGGAATTTGGTATAAAATAAACAAATAGAACAGAAATTAATGCTAAAAATGGTAATAATTTTTTTTCTTTAAGTTTTTACTAGTTCTGTAAATGCAATATAGTGCAACTTTAATGGTAGAATCAATTGTTAAAGTTTGTTAATGATGTGCAAATCATTACAAAATACACTTCTGACATATTTTTCCAAATTTAAGTAATTCTTAATTTTCAGAGTTTTATTAGAATGTTGCTAAAATATGCAACTTTGAAAGCTGCACCAAGTTGCATTTACAAAACTTATCTTAGATCTTTAGATCTTTAGAAAAAAATTTATTTAAAAAAATTATTAGAATTTTTAACATTTTGCTCGGTCAAAACTTTTTAATTTAACATATTATTTGGCTTAAATTTTTAGAATTTGACTAATAATTTTTTTTTTAATTTATTTATTTGAAATAAAAGATAACAAAACTAAATTAAATTGATAATTGTTTCAAGAAAAAATAAAAAAGAGTTCATTTTAATTTTACTTTCTTTACTAAAAATTTAAAGTGTTAATCAGTGTTTTATAAAGATCAATTAACCTTGAAAATATTTGCATTAAGTATTTATTAATATTGATGGCTATCAAAATATTCTTTTACGATTAATAAAAAAATTACTTTTATCTTAATCATCTAGAAAAAAATGAGTATTGAAATATAATAAATCAACACAAATAACCAAAGATCTATATAATTCTAAGATAATCAAACTTTTTTAATAAGATATTTGTGTAATTATTTGAGAATAACGATGAATCGCTGTTAAATAAAACAATTTTAGCATTGAAATAGATTCAAGTCTTTTAGGGGCTTTGTTAATAAATATATCCAATTTTTTATCTAAGGCATAGTTTTCTATAATTAATAAATAGTCAAAAAGTTAACAAATTGTTTATTTATCTTTATTTTGAAGTGAAAAATTTTGATTTTAAATTTTTTTCTTTTAAATTAAAATTCCATTCAAATTTAAAAATTCTCAAAATTAACTTTTTCGTAAAAATTAGAGCAAAAAGTGAATAGGTCGTTCTAGGTTTTGTTTTCAAGATTCCAAAAAACTGAATTAAAAAAGTACCAGATTTATCTGAAATATTCAATTAATTAAATTTCTATAGTCTAATAAAATTTTTTTAAAGAATGTCAAAAAAAAAAGAATATTATTTATTACACCATATATTTAAATTTAGATTCAATTTTTCAAATAATCTTTGAAGCTTTTGGATATAAATCTAAACTAAACAGATTAAATAGCAAATTTAAATAAAAACTCTTGTTCAAATCTTAGCTTTTACACAAAACTTTTAAGAATGTAAATAATTTTTTTCTACCCTTGTAGCTATTTTTTAATTAATCATTTTTAGAAATAAAAAAAAATTGTTTAAACAAATAACTGATTGTTTTTTAAGATTAATTAAATTCTTTAAAATACATGTAAAATTAAAACATTCTATGAATTTTAGAAGAGAGTAGAAGATAGATTTTTTAAATAGTATATTCTATTTTTGTAAACAATTATCATTTATTACACTAATAGAATCAACTAAATAGAACAAATGTGGGTCGATCGATCCAAGCCTATATTTAATTATATTGAGCCCCATAGACACACATATATTACTCATTATACTTCAACTATTCAAAATTTAAAATATCTTCTAGTTGTTTATATTGTTTTCTTCCATAATTGCATAAATTTACTCAGATTAATGAAGTGGAATATAAAGGCTACTTAGATTTTATATCATTAAATGTCAGTATTTCGATGCATATTGAGAACAATTGTTCATAATGGGCCTAGAAATACAATAGCTAAAATTCCATAGTCGAACAAAATATCATTTTCTGATATTTAAACCCAATGCTTATAATAAATATCAGGAGATTCTTCTCACAAGGCCGGTATTTTAACTCTAATCCCGTAATATTTAGTTTTTTTTTTCAAACAATACTCTTGCATAATCATCAATCAATTTTTTTTTATCTAAAAACACAATTTCTAATTGTACAAAAATTCATATTCAGAGTATTCTGATATTGGGAGAAAAATTAATAATAATTATATTAATAATAATAAAATTAATAATAATAATTATAATAATAACTGGGGAGCGAGCGAGTTCGCTGTGGTTAGCTCTTATTTTCTGCATATGGTTGTCAAGTCGGCATTCATAGTTGTTCTTTAACCAGGCAGTTATTATTTCAGTTTGTTCCAGTTTTTGACCACTCTTTTTGTTAGGAAGTTGTCGCGTTGTTTTGTCTTTGTGATCTCTAATACCACCTATTGGTTCTTAGCTGTGAGTGCGCAGAACTTCTTCACGGATTTTTGCCATTCTTTGTTGGTCTCCTAATTCTCTTCTTTTTTTTCAGGTTGTCAAGTTAAGCTTTATCTCATGGACCAATTTTGTAGCACATCTCTGTACTTTCTATGATGTTATTATGTCTTTTTTAGTGTATGGGTTCCAGGCTGTCATAGAATACTCTAGATAAAGCTTTACAAAATTTACATAAAGCTTATTAAAAGTGCTGATTGTCCAACTCTTGAACGCTTGTCTGAGTTGACTAAGTATTAAGTTAGCTTTATTTACTACCCGTTGTAATTGCTGACTTCATTTCAAATCGCTTGTTAGGTAGACTCCAAGATCACGCTCAATATTAGTTACTTCAATAGGTATGTTATTCATTTGAAGATTTATTTCTTTAAGAGTTTGATTCTTAAAGAGCATATACTTGCATTTGTTGATTTTAAAGCTCATCTGCCATCTTTGACAAGTTGTGCTATGTCCAATTGTAAGGTCTCAACATCGAATTGGCTTCTAATAATCGAAACTAGTTAAGTTTTGTCTGCAAATAGCCTGATCATACCAAACTAGTTTCGATTATTTAAAAAAAAAATTTCTATCAATTTTTATTAAATTCTTTCATTAAAAGATATTTAGAAAAAAATTTTTAACAATTTTATTCTCGAGATGCCCAGTATTTTATTAATTATATTTTATTTATTAAAATAAAATTAATTAGAAAAATTGTAAAATAGCCAGAGATCTATTATTTTAACATTAATTAATTAATTGGATAACAGTAATGGTCTCGCACACGCTTAATAAAAAATACTTGAACTAATCGTAAATCTAGACTAGCAAATAACAAATAAACAAAGTCTGAATATCTTATCTTTTTGCTATGAAATATAAAGCACCAGATTAAGAAAAAAAGCCAACAAAAAAATATAATTATTACTGACCGAACTATATAGAATCATAATTTGTGCTCTTTAAAAATCTTCTTTATTCGTTTAAAATAAACTACCCTGATCATCTGGTTAGGCTAGATATTTTTTTTCTAGCACCCGCGAACATTATTACCATTACCATTTTTTTTTAATAGATATAAACATTTTCGTATTATGTTCATAACCGGATATTTGAAAAATTTTTTTCATAAAAAAGTAAATTTAATTTAATAAAATTTTTAATAAAAAAATTTTTTTTTTTTTTTAATTTCCAGGAAAATGAAGATAGTGATCACAGTGTGCACAATGATTCGTTTCTATCTTCGGAACACTCGGACCAAGCGTCTACATCGACTCTTGGTCGTAAGTCGAAAAAAAAATTCAAAAAGCAAAAATCAAATTTAACGCAGCTGAAGACGTTCACAAGCACTCTTGAAATTTCGCCTTTGGCCGAACAGAAAAAAGAATCTGGCCGCGAAATGACCGACACTTCATCTAAATCGCCAAGTCCCGAGCCCAAATCGGACTTTAAACTTTCTTCCATAAAAATAACTGAAGACATTGAAGATAACGCAGACAAAAAAAACACTCCCTACCACAACGCAAAGCGTAGGCAAGACGATCCGTTTCTCAGAGACTTGACAGCTTGCATTCAATTGAAGCAGCAAAAAAGACTAAATGAGCTCAAACCAGCCACCGAGCTTAGTGCCGAAATAAAGCCTGCAACAAAGACTTTTGCCAAGCCTAATTTTAATCTAACCGAGGCGCCAAATGCTCAAGCAAACACTTTGAAGACATCATCACATTTTAACCTTTCAATAAAGACACCTGTTTCTAGTAAAAAATGTATTTTGAATATATCTGTTGATAAGCCAGAAGTAAAGAGCGAAGAGCCGGCCGAAAAACCCGTTCTCAAGCAGTTTAATCCGATCGGGTTCAAATGCGTAAAAAAAGAAACAAAACTCAATTTAAATTCTTTGAACAGCTTGTCCCAGGTGTCGACCAGCACATCGCCAATGGTGTCCAAAGCTGCGCCTGTAACTCCTTTCGCTCTGGCCAACATGACTCCTCTGAGGCCGCACAAAATATTCACCAGTTCAAGCACCAATACAGAAAATGTAATTGTTCAAACAGTGTCAACTAATACAATGCTGGTTGCGGGTGTCAAAAGTGTAGACAACATTTCCGATTCTCTAACTGAAATAGTGCTTAAGCGTAGTGATGCTTGGGAGAAAAAAAATGAATCAACTCAAACCAAAATAGATTTGGTAAGCAAGAAAAAAAAAACTAAATATTTTCGCATAGACAAATTTCTAGATTTAATTATTCAAAACGAATATAACAAAAATGACATGGAATTTTTATTCATCAATTTTGGTCATTTGATTATTTGGCTTAATTCGCCATTACGACAACTTAAAAACAATTCCGTATTGATTAAAAGATTTTATTTGAATAAAATACACAATTTGATGATTAAAGATGGTCCGTTTATAAAGCAAGTAAGTTTTATTTTAATCTTATTTTTTTTATTTGATATATGGTTGACATTTGAAGCGGGGAAAGACCTTTATTAAAGAAAAAAAAAACTGGCTTCGATAAATTAACAATAATTGATATTTATGCTTAGAGTTTGTTCACTGTAAACCTTTGGCAAACAATATGTCAAGTATTAAATATTGAATGCAAAGGTGCATTATTTAAGCTGAATAAATTTAACAAGTTTTTGACATTTTTTAAATATTTGATTAAAAAGTTTAATTTGAACAAAAAAAAGAAAGAAAATAAAGTAAATCTACAAATTTAATTAATTTTTAAATTCAATCGACTTCATTTAATTGCATAATCTTTCTATGTATTGAACTTAAGAATTGCTTTCAAATCAATTTTTATCTACTTATCAATTCATAAACAATATGCTTGGAGTTTAGGTGGATTATAGAGTCGGCAAAACTCGTTAAATATCTTTATGATGATACTTATTTTTTAATAGAAAATTTTTTTTTATTATTTCAACAGACTTTAATCAATTTTTTAATTTTTATTCTGAAAAAAGCATTTTTTTACTTTATATCACAATTAATAATTATGATTTTATTTAAATTTTTTTTGAATATTTTTTTTTCATTCACGAAAATCTAGATTTTGTGAAATTTAGTACAATAGAACAGAACAAATGTTAAAAACTATTTTAACTTTTTTATTTAAAGATCAAAAGAAAGTTAATTATTAAGAAAATTCTGGTAAAACTCTGCAAATTTAGCATAATTTAAATTTGGACAAATTTGACTCTAGTGCATTTTGCAGTGATTCTGTACCTAATTAGCAGACTTTAACGTATGTTGCACTGTGTTACACTTACAGAACTAGTAAAAACCTTTAGTATTAATATTATTGTTGAGCTAGGGTAAGTTGAATAACTTACTAAGCGTATTTGAGAGGAATAGGTTTATCCCGCAATCCATTGCGCGCTTTGAAGCCTTTTACAGTCTTTGCTTCAATTACTTCAATATTAAACTTGTTCCAATCAACTGCAACTGTGTACCTAAATAATGCTTCGTGCAGTCTCCATTTACTAACAAACTCTTTATTTAAAAGTATACTCCCTCTTCTCCCCTGTGGGACGGTATTAGCAGACCTCAAATTTCGGGCGTAATTTTTATTTTATCTTATGCTCATTGAAGTGAGGTCAATTTTGTTAAAATTTTTGTTAATTTTGTACATGTAGAACATGTATTAGTTTGTGTTTTATTTTTTATTACAAAACCAAAATTTAGAACTATCAAATTTTCTAAAAGTCAACTTGGACTTGTATTTTATTTTTCTAACTAATGATGACAAGATTATTTGCATGAAACCTTAGGTTACCATGGAATTAAAGACAAATTATCAAAATAAAACATTTTCTAAATAAATCATAGATAATTAATCTAATTAATTTCAAAATAAAAATATTTTAAATAATTCATATTGAAAGATACAATTGAGTTTGTGAAAGAAAGGTTGTGTTTTTTTTTATTTAAATCTCAAAATTTAAAGTCATTCAAATTAACTTTTTATGAAGCAGTAGATTTTTGTTGTTTAATTTAGAAAGTGTAAAGAATTTTATTCGGCGTTGGTAAACAGAGAGAATATTAGCATTTTTAGAAGTGTTCTGTAAGAGTTGTAAAGTTGTTCAAATATCAGATTTTTTGTGAGCATCAACGAAAACATCTTCAACATTCATTTTCAAAATTATTTGAAGGCAGCACATAAACAAAATAAAAAGAGATTAATTTGAAAAAAATAAATAAATTACATAACAATAAACACATTTAGGATATTATTTTAGAATGATTCAAAATTGGAGTAACAAAATCACAACAAAAATAGAAAAATTCTATTAATTTTTTCTCCGCGAGTATAGATTTTTTGTACTAAAATTGAATTAAATTTAAAGTTATTTTCTGAGCAAACATATTTTATTGAATTTTTAATTATAAGATAGAGGCAAATTTAGGCCAAAATTATCATATACAAAATATGAAAAGCTTCATTCACCTGATATATTCTAAAGTTGTGAACCTAGTAAATGATGTCATCTAAATTCTAGATTAATAAAAATTAACGTTTTAGTTTAATTTATTTTAATAAAATTTCTTGTCATTTCAAATAGACACAAAAATTGTCGAAGGTCTAAGCTAGATTATTTTTATGTTTAAATGTTGAGAAATTTGGAAAAAAATTAATTACTGACGTGTTCTAGTTTGAAACATGAGAGGCTACAAATGAGTCCTAATTACAATAAATTTTCAAATAGCACTCGAACTCGGATTAAATCAAAGATTTTTGTGTTGGCGCATTTATTCATTCTGTGTCAACTAAGAAAAAACATAAAATCTTTAAAATCAAATTACAATTGAATCTATTATTTGATATGCGAAACAAGTCAGGTTTCTAATCGCATAAAAATTATAAAATAATACGAAACTGCTTAAATTTCAGTACTTTTATTTTTAAAAATAAAGAGTTTAATTAATTATTTTGATAGGGCCGGTCCATAATATGGGCTGACTGACCAAAATTTTTCAGTTTTCCTTATCGAACAAAAAAAAAAGCTTTATTTTATTGAGAGTAATAAAAAAATTCATAAGGGTTTATTTGTTCTCAAGTCTGATTAATATTATTTAAATGTACCGTCAATTTAGAGCTCAGTAAATTTATTAATGCTAAGTGCGGTTTAGTTATTTTATTCTAACATGTTTGAAAGAAAATAATCGAATGTTGCTTAAAATTGCGCAATAGCGTTCTAAACATAACTCAGTGGGATTATGAAATTTATATTTCTAGAAAGGTTAATTTATATTATATGATAATGGAATATTCTTAAATCGATGCGTTAGATTTTAATCAATCATTCTCGATTATTCGTCTAACATTACCCCGCAATTTAGAAAACATTTTTTTAATATCTAAATTGCATGGGCTTAGAATATTTATTTAGAAAAAGTATAGGAAATATTCACATATCTATCTGTATTGTTGAATTTTAATTAGAGACATGTAGAATTATATGGTAAGGCATAAATTTTTTAATTCTTTTAAATTAGTTGTTAATATGACTACAAAGTATTCGCAAGGAAATAACAAAAATTGAACATTGAGCTTTTTTTTTGTTTAAGGAATTTTTTTTTCAAATAAATCAACAGCATACTTTATCTAAGAATTAATTTTTCATATAAATATTAATTTGGCTGATAACTAAAGTTTATTAGATTAATTTTGTATTTTGAGGAAAATTTTCCAAACAAAAAAAAATTCTATTTTGAAAATTATTTTTAAGTTGAATAATTTTTTTGTTTAATTTTCACATTTTGCATAAATTATTTAAGCCAAGTTATATATTTGTTTACAAAAATCTGCTATGTTTTTAAAAGTGTATAACTAAAATCGAATTAAATTTTAAATTTTTTTTTCTTAATTTTTTTCGTGATCTAAATTCGGCTTAATTTCATCTAATGAGAAAAATCTGCTTTTTTAAATGATATTCAAAAAATACCGTTTCTTTTTTCTCTCCTTATGCGTTCCTTGTGGAGCATAGGCTCATCATTTGATTTCTTGTAACTATTTTAATAATTTTTACATAAACGCAAGAAAAAAAAAAATTATTTATTTACCAAATTGCCATTAAACTTTTTTTAAAAATCGAATTTTAAAAATTATTTCTAGTAGTTCTTTTAATTCAATAAAATCATGTGATTAACACAATTATGACCTCCTGATTGATGTCGGGTGTTCGAGCCACTTCACTACTCTTAAATCAGCTAAGTTTCTAAAATTTTGCATTAAGACTATGTTTTGAAGAGACTTTTTTTCAAACACCTTTAATTCTTAATAAAATTAATTAGTTTTTTAGTTTAGTAACATTGAATTTAAAAATCTAAAAAGAAATTTTAACTCCTAAGGAAAAAAAGACGTTTGAATTTAAATTTTTTTTTAAAGGTTCATGAACTTCAACTTGGCGTTATTCAATTGTTTTTGCAAATATAAAATTGATCTAAGATGTTAGATAACTTTAGATTCAATTAAATTTTAGTTTATTTGCTTTTAATTTCTTAGAAAAGTAGTTAAAAAAAAAGATATGCCAAGAAAAGTTTTATTTCAACCTATGAAAATAGATAAAAATCGAAAAAACCGATTAAGATATTTATTTCTTAGTTTGTGGCAGTTGATTAGAAAAAAATTATACTAAATTAGCTAAATTCAACTATTTTAAGTTTAATTTGAAAAAATAATTTTTTTTGAATTAGTAGCTTAATCTATTCATCTAAAGACTTAAACCTTAAGGTTCTAGTAAAACAAACACATACAATATTGCTTCTAGATTTAAAAATTTTTCTTTTAATCTTTTAAATCAAAGTTTTTTTTTTCTTTTTAAAAGTCAATTTAAAAGGCTTTTTAAAAACATATTATTGTGTGGCGTTCATTAAGCGGCATTTTAAAGTTATTTTAAAAATATCAATCAACAAAAAAATTTTATGCTCAAAATTAGACAGATCTGCTCAATAACAAATTTTCAAATTACTCCTATGAAAAGCGAAGCTTTGTTTTTTGTTGTTTAATCAAAGCAAATATTTAGTCTATGTGATTAAGAATTTTATTTTTTATTTATTCAAAAAATTTAATAATAAGAAATTTTTTATATTTAGTATCAATTAAGAGCCTGTTTGAGGGGTGTTCACCAAAAATAAGATTTTGGATTGAAATTGTTCAGAAGAAAAACACCTTAAATCAATAGATAAACAAACAAACGGGCCAGAATACTTATTTCCTCATTAAGCAAGCGAATGGCAAGTTTATTTTTCTAGCACTCAAGTGCTTGATTGAATAATCGGTTACTCTCGAAAACAGAACACTTTTTATCTATAAATCGATAATTAAGTTCGTGTTATTATTCATGACCATAGCAAATACAGATCCCCATGGTAACTTGAGAATGAAACAATACCTTTCATAAGAACGAAAATTAATTGATATTCCTTTAAAAAAAATTATATAAAAATTATTCATGCTTTAGTCGAATTACTCAACGCTTGCGTTTGGAGTTTTGTAAACTCATACAAACTATTTTAATGATTAAAACTTATTGTTTCGATTCATTTTCAGCAGTTTTTTTCTTTCATTGCAATTTTACGCAATCGAGCAGTTGTTCAAAATAAATTAGTTTATAATGTGAGCAGAAATTGGCTGTGAGTGTAAGTAATATTGGCCAAATTAGCAGGCAGCAAGATATTTATTAAGAAATAAAACAGAGGCCTAATGAGAAAAGCATACTATGGTGAAAAATCAATAAGTTATATTTCTATGATAGCTTATGTTTGATTATATGGTCAAAAGGTTAGTTTTAAAATGAAATTTAAATTTCGAGATTTGTCAAAATATCTAAGCATTTTTTTAATTAAAACTGTGCAACATTCGTTTTTACTAAAGATTACACACTTTTTTAGTTGTCATACGAATCAAAAAAAAAATTAATACTTAAATTAATTAGCCTTCTAATCGAAAGTAAATTTTGTGTAGAAGTTGATCTTAAAATTGAACTATAAAATGCATAAAATTAGGCTTATTTCTGTTAAATTTTCATTGATCATTAAATTAAGATTTAACAAAGAATAGTTTGTTTTATTAAACTAAAATATCATAGAAATTTCAAATATTTGAATTTTGTAATAAGAAATTAAATTGACTATTAAAAAAAAACAAATTATTACAAAAAAATAACAGATTTTTATTTAAGAAATAAAATTTGAATTTTTTTTTGTTAAATCAAGCCTTATGAAATTGAAATTTTTACCTATTTTACTCAGATGATATTTAGTATAATTTTTAAAATTTTTTTTCCAAACACACATTAAACCAACTGCATAGAAGTTTTTTATCAGAAACTTGAGTTCAGATAGAATTCTTGTTTTTTTTTGTTATTTTAAAATCACATGTTTAAGATATTTGTTTATTTATTTTAAGGCTAAATAAATTTAAAAAAATTTTTCTTTTTTCAAATATTTCTTGAATTAATCAGTATTTGCCAGAACAATGTTTAACTGTTTGAATTTGAAATTTATTCACCAAGTTTTTATGTAACCATTATCTCAAAACTGATCTATATGATAGTTACCTTAATGCACTAGCCCCAAGCATTCAGTAATTGTTTGGCTTCAATTGCTGGTGGCATTTTTCGTTTTAGAATCAATAAGCTTCTAAATAAGTGACTTAATATACGTAGTGTGACTTAATATGGTGACTTAATATGGTAAATAATTTGGCTCTTTAATTCAGCTTAACTTTGAATGTAATTATTTTTTTGAGTCAAAAATTTCCCTTTATTTGAGTTGCCTTTCTCAAAAAAATGTGACTCGTTTTAAAGAAAATCACCAGTCGTTTGCCATGTAAAACATGTATTTTCTTGTTTCCAATAGAAGAAAAAATTGGTCAAATTTGTTTTATTTGAGTCACTTTTTTAGGCTAAAATATTTTCGAATAGAAGTAACACTGTGATAATCAAACTTTTTTGGTGAAATACGGTATTTAGTTTTTATTAAATAATTTTAAAAAACATATTTTCATTGTTACAAAATCTCACTATGCACAATATTTTCAATTAAAGTCTTAAGATTGTTAACTCTCGTAATTTTGCGTATGTTATTATTATTTATTTGTTTTCTGTACTGAATTAATGCTCCTTAAGATTAGAAATATAATATTAAAATCAAAATAAAGTTAAATATAAATAATTAAAGAAAAAAAGTAAAATATTTGATATAATGAAATAGAGAGTTATAGGCTGCATATGTTTTATATGTCTGATGGCTCAGAAAAAAAAAAAAGAAATAGTAAGGTAGCATTTACAATCTACTTTATATTCTTCCACCAATCTAACGACAAATGAACTAGAATGACTTAGTCCTGTCCTGACTTTCACTAAACTCATAAAGTCGATTCAAGACTGTTGGTAGTTTAAGTTTATTAATTAAAGGCCAGTGATCCATTAAAGATGAGGAAGTATCAGATTTTAGTCTTTGAATTGAACGGACTGCTGAATTTTGAATTAGTTCTAATTTTTGATATTAGTTTCATTAAGACATGACATGGAAAAGTATAATCTAAATAGATCTAATCAAAGACTTGTATATAATACTGATTAATGCCGGTTTATTTTAGCTATGCTTTCTATATGGTTGAGATTTACCGTATTTCATCAAATAGAAGAAACTTGATAGTATTTGAGTCACAAATTTCCCTTTATTTGAGTTCACTTTTTTAGACTAAAATATTATCGAATAGAAGAAATATTATTATTTTATTTATTTTCTCTTCGAGCATAAGCTCTTTCAGATAAAAAAAAGAGAAATAAGAATTTAAAAATTAAAAAAAAAAAAGTTTTAAAATATTTTAAATTGTTAATAAGCATTGTTTATTTAATACATAAGAAATTATTATTAAGCTTAGAAATTCTTTTTTAGAAAAAAATAATCTACTGATTCAGAAGCAATCTGGTTTTAGGAAACACCGTCGAACTGCTGATCATCTTTTTTTCCTTATTCAAAAAGTTGTTGAATCCTTTAATAGAAAGAAAAAATTCAATGTCTTATTTTTCCACATTTTGAATGCATTTGATCGAGTATGGCATTATGGTCTAATTTTTACATACTTTGATGACCAAACTTTATTTTATTTTTAAGCATTAATTTTTTTTTGTTTGAATATTTTTTGATGATGGAAAATTATCGAAAAGAAGAGATTGATTCTGATTTTTATACGAACTGTATAAATTATGTCAATAAACTGCTAGATTAAGTCATGTTCAAATTAAATTTATGTGCAAAAAAATTTTTTTTTATTGTTACATATGGTATAAATTTTTTGATTAATAAATAAATTGAATAATGAAAATTATTTTAAAAAAATTCAATTTCAAAAATTATGGGAAAAAATAATTTTTTTTTCTAGTGAGATTTAAGGTAAATTAAAACAAATGTTAAAACTAGACAAAATTCAAGGCGTTTTGAATAGAAAATATCAAAATAAATAAAAAAAAAAAAGGACTTTTTTCTTTTAAAACAATGACGATGAAAAAATGAGGAAATTTTTTTTTTCTCTTACGGAAATAGAATGCTAATTTAGGTCGAACAAGTAGATATTAAAAAAATAATAATTTCTTATTGACGCATGTCAATATCTTGACCGACCTAAATACTTTGCATCTTTGACTTTTAATATGTCCATTCTTAATTGATCAAAAACACAAATGCACATTTCGCATTTTTTTTTGTTGATTCAATTATTCGCATAAAAGAAAAAGTGTGTTTTTTTTTTCTTGTTAATTTCAAATTTTCTAGTCCATGTATTCGACATAAAAGGCAAAATTTATTATTTTTTCTTTTTCTCTTTTTTTTTCTCTCTCATTTGATTTCACTCAATTGAAGAAATTCTAATCCAAAAATTATCTGCTTTAAGCAGACAATTAAGATCATTTGCTTACAAAGTTTATTTTAAATAGATGTTCTAGAATTTGACTGACAAAATGTCATCGAACACATTTTCATGTCGTATTCAGTATTTGAACGACAGCAATCCGTTTGTGACGTCCAATTTCCCGGAGCCGACAAGGCCACCGACCTACCCCTTCCTGGTTAACGTGCCTTTGTCGAACCAATTAGCCAGCGTTCACGCAGCATTGGACGCCCCGCTCAAAGTCAGCCATAATCTCTCTTCAACTCTTTTCCTAAAATTCTAATTTATTTTTCAGATCGAGGATTGTACACTGCAAATATACAGACAAAACGGAACCGAGGCCGAGTACGGCGCCTACTTGGATCTCGATCAGTCACTAGACGAACATACCGAGGAGCTAGAGATGCTAAAAGAGAACAAACGAGCGACTATCCTTTTGCGCACTCAGCTCTCGGTCCGGGTTCATACATGTATTGAGAAAATACTTAACTCGCGAGATGGAGAGCTGCGTCGTTCGTTATTCTTGTTAAAACAGTTGTTTCAGAACGACAAGGATTTAGTACACGAGTTTGTAAACAAAGACGGTCTGGAGTGTCTAGTCAAAGTGGCCAATGACACTAAAGAGCATAATTACATAAATTATATTCTTCGAGCATTGGGTCAGCTCATGTTGTTTGTAGACGGCATGAACGGTGTCATAAAAAGCAACGAAACAGTTCAATGGCTGTACAATGTGCTCTCAAGTGGTTTTCGATTAGTGATGAAAACATCGCTTAAGCTTCTCATTGTGTTCGTAGAGTATGCAGAGAGCAATGCGCTCTTATTGATTCAAGCTGTGAACACGGTTGACGGCAATCGTAAGTCAAAGTCCTGGTGCAATATTATGAGCATACTAGGCGATTTGTCTAATCAGGACGATCTTGAGCTCATACTCTACTCGATGATATTAATTAACACCGTGCTCAATGCCATACCTGATCAGGACACGTTCTATGACGTCAGTGATTCGTACGAGGAACAAGGCATGCAGCAAATTATTCAGCATTATTTCAAAAATCCAGTCAAACACGACGATAGTGGTTGTTTCAAACAGATTATTCAACAAATGGAACTTTATGAGGTAAATCTAATTTTTTCAATGCTTAATACAAAAAAATATATTCAAATTTTGAATAAATATTTATAAAAAAATTTAAGACAGTTAATTTTAGATAAAGTTTATTTATTTAATTTTTTAATTGTTTAAAAATTAGAACAATTTAAAGCTAATGAATTAATTAGAATTTTTGAGGACTTGATCTTTTCATGGCATGTAGCGTTTAATAGAAAAATTTTTTTTTTCATTGCATATTTTAAATAGCAAAAGTTAATGTAATTTAAAAAATGTATTTAATGACTAAAGGGTATTTTATTGATTAATTTAAATATAAATGTAAAATTATAAAGAGTAAATAAGTTAAAAATAATTGACTTTAATTTATTGATACTAAGCTAATGTTTTTTAAATAATATAAGCATTTATCTCTTTGATAACAAAATAATATGAGGGCAGTCCCGAGCGGCTATAGCCCTCTTTTCAGCCCTCCTGTTTGGAAAAATCAAATTTTGTATTTGTTTAAATAAGGTGTCTAGAGGAGTTTGAAATGTGGTGTGTTTCGAGGTGACTTGCTTTGCAGTAAAATCACTGATTTCCTTGAAAATTAGTTCGTGTTGTAGTTCTCTAAGATTAGAAATATAATATTAAAATCAAAATAAAGTTAAATATAAATAATTAAAGAAAAAAAGTAAAATATTTGATATAATGAAATAGAGAGTTATAGGCTGCATATGTTTTATATGTCTGATGGCTCAGAAAAAAAAAAGAAATAGTAAGGTAGCATTTACAATCTACTTTATATTCTTCCACCAATCTAACGACAAATGAACTAGAATGACTTAGTCCTGTCCTGACATTTCTTTCACTAAACTCATAAATCCTAACCCTCTTTTCAGCCCTCATGTTTGGAAAAATCAAATTTTGTATTTGTTTAAAATAAGGTGTCTGGAGGAGTTAGAAATGTGGTGTGTTTCGAGGTGACTGGCTTTGCAGTAAAATCACTGATTTCCTTGAAAATTAGTTCGTGTTGTAATAACTACAGCACCGACTCTAGCCAACTTATATGTCTATAGTTTCACAGTGCAATACTTTGATCTCATGCTCTTAGCAAGTTACTAGTATTTAACACTTTGTAAAGTATTAGACAAGCACTCTCATTCTATTTTTGTTATAATTTTCTTTTGTTATTTTCTCTATTATTTTTGTTTAGGCTAGAAGCGGCTACTAAATTAATAAAGTTATTAGTATTTAATTTATTTCTTTATTATTATTTTGTGTTATCCACGAACCACCATATCTTAACAGATCCGCAACGAGACACATTTATTTAAGGTTTATAACAATATCTTAATTTTAAAAATTTAATAAACAGCGAGTTTGCTCTATCATATATTTTTTCGATTTTTACATCTTTTAGATTGTGTCTATAATCTTTTTCAGTGGGAAAAATTTTAAAATATTGACAATTTTGTTCTATGGGATCTGTAGGTCTCTTTTAATTCTTTGAGTGCAGCATTGTAACATAATTAAGCAATAACCGAAGACAGATCTTATTTATGATTTGTAAGGAGTCATGTTTATCGCAGTTGACTTATTCCTTTTAAATCCCTTAATTTGGTAGAAGAATGTTGACTTCGGCTAGACTTTTTTGATGATATCATTGAAATGATGATTATATTTTAGCTTTGAATCAAGCTTAATAACTCTTTGAAAACTATAAACTATATTGAAAATACGTTTGTCAAACTTTATTTGATTCTCATAGCGAGTGAATACTTTTCCTCTTTTAATTAAACTGATCAAATTCTCAGTATTCTTTTTGAAGTTTTTCAACTAACAAATTAATAGTTAAATAAATATTTTTTGTTTTCATTAGAGCTAAACACACCATGTTAAGCTTCATAATCATACTATTTGTCCTAACTTGCTTGGCACACTTTTATAAAGATTCCAAGTTGGGACAATATTAAATTTTAGTACAAAAATTACAGTAAAAGAAAGAACGATATAATTTTCCTTTCTAATTGTGTAAAAATGTACAAATTTTTACAATAATGTACTGTTTACAGAACTATTTTTACACAATTAGAAAAAAAAATTACTTTGTTTTTTCTTAAATATTAAAGTTTTAACTTTGGGATCATAACAGTTTTCAAGTGGAACAAATATAATTAATTTTTTTCATCAGTTTTGTGATTAATAAAAATAACTTATTTTGATTTAATTACTTTTTTCTTTAGTTTTTATATCAATTGTTTCATATACATGAACAATAAGTGCTTAAGTGTAAAAAATTTTCATTAAGTTCAGTTTCAAGCTTATGACTATAAGAATTTCCTTTAATAATTCTCTTTTATAAATTATTGCACGGATTAATGTGACATTCTAACAAAAATTTTTCATAATTTTGTTAAATTATATTGATTAATTGATTTTGTGAAATTAGCAGTACCATTTAAGATTTGGAGAACCAAACAGAATTATAACTAAAAAAAGCTTGTAACTGCTTTTAAAAACAGGTTGTGAAAATGCAGCATGTTGCAACATACATAGTTGCATAAATTTTCAAAGAATGCAAATGATGTTCAAAATATCGGCATATTGAAGTTTATAATCAAAATTTAATCATCATACTCAAAAAATTTTTTTTTTAATTTTTTTAATTGAAAATTTAATGCAAATACATATTTTCATATGTATTTAAAAAATTTAGCTTAGCATTGAATTATTACTTTGAAAATATGCTTCTGCAATAAATTCTTCACTCAAAAAAATATTAAAATCTATTTTCAATCATAATTTTTGAGAATGATTATTTCAATTTGATTATCATAAAATTCAATTTGCTACAATATCTAAAAAGTGGTTTACATTCAACTATATCAAAATATATTTATTATACTAATTTCACAAAATTTTGAAAATAGTGCAGCTAAAAATACTGCACCATGTTGCATTTACAGAAATAGTTTTTTACAATTGGCAAAAAGTTGTGTATAATTTTATTACTTTTTGTCCTGTTATAATGTACCAAAGCTGTACCAATCAGTTTAAATGCCTATGGTTTCACAGTGCAGTACTATGATCTCATATGTCTAACAATTTGCTTAATATTCAACATTGTGTAAAGAACTAGTCATTGTTAAACTACATGCAGATAAGGACTCTCCAAATGGTGTTTTAATGGAAGAATTTAGACATATTTGACAAAAATATTTCAAAGATCTAAGATTGGTATATTAGAAAAATATAAAGAAAATTAGATATTGCTTCACTTAAAAATTATCAAATATCGGGGATTTAACGAAGGCACTTGTTTGCAAGAGTTTACTTTAGATCTTGGAACAAGTCATCGAAAAAGCAGAACCGTATCATTATGTTAGCCCTTTTTTGTTTCCCTATTTTTTATTGCTTCAATTATACCCTATTCCTTATTTTTTTTAATCAATTTTACTTAAATAATTGTCTAACAAAGCACAACTCCTGATGAGTCAATAATATAAACTAAGTTTTAGGGTATATCAGATATAGCTTGTTTGTTAACATGCTTTGTATTTTAGGCAAAGAAAAATTTTTGATCAATTTCATATTTCAAATTTGGTAAGAAAAATTAAAAGCGCAATTAAACTTAATTGTAGAATTAAGGCTTTTTTAATAATTATAAAGCTTTATTTGTGAAAATGATTGCAATCTCTAAAAATAAACTAAAATTTTTTGATGCTTTTTGATCAAATTTAAAATCTAAAAGTTTATTAAAAAATTTATTTTGCCGTATTTCAAATAGATAACAATTAGCAACAAATATTTCTCTTTTTTTATTTGTTAAGTTGTTACAAAAGCTAAATTTTGATCTATATTTATGAAAAATTCTTTTCAGGCCTAATTTTCACAAAAAAAAATTATTTAATAAAAGTTGTCAATTTTACTAAAAGCTGAACCAGTTTTTTTAATTTATAAATTAATTTTTTTCTTAAAAAACTTAGAAGGTTTACTTTGAAAATAAAAATAAAACAAATATTATTATCAAATATAATGGAAAAATTTAAATTATTTTGTATTTAAAATTTTCTTAAATTACCTGGTTCAAATGACTAATTTTTTCAAATTTCATTTTAATTCTATAAAAATGATTAGGTGCATTTATTTAAACACTGTTAAGAAATAGCAATTTAATCGATTGATCAATAAACATAAAACAAAAAAAAAATTTTTTTTATTTTAACTTTTTTTTTTTTACTTTGATTTAAATTATTATGAAAAAAAAAGAGTTAATAAATTTAAAAATCGATTTTTAAATTGAATAAATGAATAAAAAAAAAATTTGTAGTCAAATTTTTTTTCAATTTTAACTTATTTGGTGAAAAAATTTTAATTCTCAAGGCCGCATTGCTTCAAGAAGACGGCGAAGATCCCAACAACAATGACATAAAAAGCAACTCCTATCTAAGCCATTCGTTGGGCAATTCATACATGAGCGACAAATCAACACTGTCTCTGTCGACATCAAACTCGTCGAGCCTGGCTCCAAACCTAAGGTAACTCGACTAATTCTAATTTTAATTCTTTCCGTTTATCATTTCATTAATTTATCATTTTGGTCTAACCTTTAACCATAACCGGTCTAACCCTTATTTAACCTTTAACCACATGCACTTAAACCTTGTACATTTTCGCTAAATGAACAGAAAAATGCCGAGAACGAAGAGTAAAATCCTGGACCGTAAGGGCAGACGAAACAGTTCGTGCATCGACCTCAAGTCACTAAGCAGTAGCATTGACTTGATTAGATTGCAGAACGACCAGACGCTGCTGTACCGAAACGCGTCGTTGTTCAGTTCTAGGAGACTCTTCGTGGAGACGAGCTGCGAGGCTGGCCGGCTTGTCCTCAACCGAGTCGGCTCACTCGATTTCACCAGCGAATTCAGGCCCATGTGTGCCTCGTCACCGTTCAGCTCAGCCTCCGAAAGCCTCAAGCCAAGCGAGGAAATATTCAGCTCGTGCTGCTCGCTCGCCGACGACAACCGCAAGGAATTTGACTTCGAACAAATGGACAGCACTCTGAGCCAGTCGAGCGACGAGTACTCTGATGATGGGTATTGCCTTGCCTTTCCCCGCTAAGACTTTTCTCATTTCTTTCACTTGAAAAAAACTATCTAAAATAAACTTAAATTTAACTTAAATAGAAAAACACCGCGTATCAAGACTGAGAAAGCGCGCACCTCCAAGCGATTTCAACAACCGCCCGGCCAGCAATTCCCGCTGCCTGTAACACCACCGGCTGAAAAGTAGTCTTAAACAAAATTTTTTTTTTTCGTTTAGACTTAAAAATAAATTTAGAAAAGAGGATACATCGCCTAAGAGCAGCAATAAGACAAATAGATGGGCATCGAACTCTACTGGCGGGGTTTACCGATCTAACGGCGTCAAAACAACCGAGTCCCAGAGTCCTGTTAAAATAAACACCACTCGGCTAGCCTCCAATAGAGGTAATGCTCGCTGGGACTCGCCTGCTACACCAAACAATATCCTAGGTATGGCATTATTTTTTTTTCTATACAAAATTTGACAATTATTTTTATTTATTTTTTTTTCTACCTAAAATTTTTTGCTATTTTTCATCATTGTGGAAAGAAAAGATTGGAATTTTTTCTCTTTTCTCTCCATTTTTTACTTTTGACAAACATATAAACAAGAAAATTATTTTACGCTATTACACACACAAGCACACACACACACACACATACATACACTGAGTCATTAGAGCTAAAATAATATTAAAGCTTTAATTGAACGACTTAAGTGGCCAAATATTCGCGGCGTCTAGCGAATATTTGGTCTACAAACTCCCCCAACACCCCATTTAAATTTCGTTTAACATTATCTAATCAATTTTATTTTTAAATTAAATAATTAAATCTACTAAA
>PJRA01000313.1:442203-456796 GCA_016987375.1 Brachionus koreanus | reverse complement strand
TTTTGGAAGTCAAGTCACTGACTTTTTTTTGAAGTCAAGTCAAAAGACTTCACTTGACTTTGACTTTATGACTTTTGAACAACTCTGATCACAAAGCAATTTACTAATTTTTTTTATTCTTAATTGAATCGTTTTGAACCTAATAAAACAATTATTCCAAAAAAATTCAATTAAATTTTTATTTAATTTTAAAAATAAGTTTTTCTTAAAAATCAATAAAAAAAAAGCTAAAATTTTTTAAATTTAAATGTCAAATTTGTCATGATTGTGTCATTAGTCCAGACCAAAATAACTTGCACTATTCAAATAACAAATTATTAAAGCTAGCTAGCTATCTTAACTTAATTTTTATGTTGCATTACTAATTAATTTATTAAAATAGCCTCTAACACACCAAAAACAACAAACAGTGCAGCTAGCACGATTCCGCAGCGTAATGTGACAAATAACCTCAATGATGCATGTAAACCAAACCCAACAACTAATTTATCAACAGTTAACTCACTGGTTGGCAGTGCGACAGCCTCCATAAATCCATCGGGTCAAACTTCGACTAAAAATAAAAATAATCTTATTTTAGGCAAGCTTTACTCGAGTCAATCGGTGACCGATGACACACCACCCACTCCGAAAACACCAAGTTACACGCGGCCAAAAGACGACTATTCGAGAACCGAGACCGAAATAATCCAGCGGCCAATGACAGTACAGTCAATGTCAAAGCAACTGAGCTCAACCACGACAAAAAATTCGATGCTTACACCACCTGCGACTCCGAATCAATCCGACTCTTTTACAGGAATTGTAACCAGGGCTAAAGAAGGTCTTCAACAACAACAGCTAAATCAGAAGTCTTCAACAAATCAAGTAGTTCAAAAGGAAACACCATTTGATATAAATATAGATACAGCTCAAATTGCAAATAAAATTTTAAATCGCGCACTAAAAATTAAAGATCTTGATTTCACCGACTTGACTAGTAAGGACGATATGGACCCGACATCGGCGCCCTCTGCGCCTCCTCCGGCACCGCCTCCGCCTCCAATGCTCGGTGGTCCTCCGCCACCGCCGCCCTTGTTTGGCGGGCCTCCTCCGCCACCGCCTCCGCCGCCCTTACTCGGCTCTGGTGGTCCACCTCCTCCTCCACCTTCTCTTTTCGGCTCAAAGCTAACCAAAAATTCAATGAACACAAGCACTTTGAATTTAAAAGACGATGATAGTCAAGACAAGCGAAAGCTAATTAAGCTTCATTGGAAAGAAGCCCAAGTACCAGTATTCTCATCAGAAGAGTCCATTTGGACCACGCTCTCACCTCTAAATTTGGATAGAGAAAAATTAGCACATCTATTTGAACTGAAGCAGAATGAAGTCAAAACAAAGGTAATTTTCTTTCTAGAGCTCATTTTGAATGTTTTAGGCATTTTATTATCATTGTCTTTTGGAATTTATTACCTAAGACAATGAGTGATTTTAAAAAAGCATGGTTTTAATTTTTTTTATTTTTTTTTCCCTAAAATTTTGCTCGATTTTCTAAAAGGATGCTGTGAGTATATTATTTGAATAGTTCTATTATTATTTTTTTAATTAGCCTTGTTCTATTTAGCTTTTAGTTTATGATTTAGTTTGATTATGGCTTAAAGTCTAATTTGTTCATTACATAAAAATAAAAAATTTTTATTATTTTTTTTTAAACAAAAAATTTAATTTTTTTTCTTGTCAAAAATACAAATTAATATTAAATGAATAAGGTCCTTTTTTGTCTCCGGACAGCTAGTCGACTATATGACTTTTAATTTTGTGAAAACTATGATAAAAAATAAGAGAATCAAGATTTTTTAGTTCTAAAATAATTTCAAAGATAATTTCAGATGAAAGCTAAGCGAAAGACTTTGATGTCTTGAGCTAAAAAACTGGGTTAAATGAATAATTTTAATCAATAAAATATTTTCAAAATAACTGTGATTTTAAAAAAATTTTTTAATTTTAAAGCATATTTTAATCTCAATTTAAAAATAAAGATTTTAGTATTTGTTTTAATTTAATGATATTAAACATTTTAACACTAGAAAGCCCGATGAGTTTTTATAGCTCTTTTTAAAATAAATTTAAAAAAATTGAAACTTAAATATTTTTAACAAAAATTAAATTTTTTAATTTTTAATATTTTTTTCCATACCATTTTGTTAGATAATTTGTGATTCTACGTTTTAACCAAAGGAAAACTGTAAAAGTAATACTGGAAGAATGTAGCATTTATTCATCTATTAGCCATTCTTTTTTTCACATATTGGCAATTCTTCAGTTTTAAATTTTCTTATTTTTTCAATTTTTTCAATTTGGAATCGATTCAATTCAAATCTACTTAACACTAGAAGCACGGAAATTTATTCTAACTAGAAGCACTGAATGAAGTCAAATGACTTTTTTGAGATTTTTTGACAAATAAATATATATTTTATTACGAAAATTTTTTTATATTATAAAAAAAATGAAAATTAAATATGAAAAATTTAGTTTTTAGACAAAATTAAATACCAACTAATTTTTCTCGTCACATTTCTTACATAAAAGCTCTTCTTCAGCGGTACAAGAGTTACATGTCGGCTTTTTACATTTTGAACAGTTGTTACTCGTTTTAGGTGAAATATTTTCTCATTTGCAGCAGTTTTACGAATGCTATTCATTTGAAATTGTAAAATTTTTAATTCAAAATTTGACGTTTAAAATAAAAAAATTAGAAAAGAAGTCATTTGACTTCTTTTAGGGCTTCTAGTAGTATACACTTAGTTTTGCGAGAAAAAATTTAATTTTATTTAAATAATAGTTGGTAAATTTTAGTAATTTTAGCTTAAAATTTGCTAAATTTCAATTTTTAGATTTCAAAGTTAACATATTTCCAAAATAAATTAAATTAAAAAGTAAAAAAAAAGTCATTTTGACTTCTCCGTGCTTCTAGTGTTAATAAAATATTTTATAAAATAACTCTTAAAAACTAAGAATCTTGTTATTAAATTTTAAAAATTTTAATTAATTTTCGGAAAAAAATATTTTATTTGTTTTCATAGCTAAGTTTTTATTACCACCGAGTTTTCTGGCGTTAAATAAAATTAGAATGGCATAACCTTTTCTGTACTCAAAGTCTTATAAACCTTTTTTAGATTAATAAACCAAAATCATAAATATTTGAATCACACCTTCGGTAACCATTTTTTATTTTGAAAATATGTGAAATCTGAATTTTTTTTTTAGTCCTTTAATTTTAGATTAAATAAGAACTTATAACATCTTATTTTTAAAAATAAAATCATTTAGTAAAATTAGTGATATAATCAAAAATTTTAGTTTTTAAAAGTAAAGAAAAATTATTAATCATACATTTTTTTCATTTTATTTAGCTTCATCAGTTATATTTAGCCTTTTTCATTTAGTTTATTAAGAAACTATTTTGCAGCTGTAGTAATTTCCAGACATGTTTTTTTCTCAGACAGAGTAGTTCTGTATTGGAATAAGTTGCCAGAAAATGTGGTGACATCTTAGTCAACCGCAAATTTGGTGTCGCAGCAAGAACTTCTACTACTACTACTATCAGATTTTATTTTTTTTTCTACCTCTATTTTTAAAGATGATTTATTTTTTAAATTAAAGATTTTTATAATTAAAATTGATTTCAAACAATTCATTCTCATTAGCTTACAACATACAAGCCATTTAATTAAAAGAGGAAATTAAATTTCATGATTATTCATATTTATTAAACCAAAAATTTAAAAATATGTTTTTGATTGAATTTGAGTGCATAAATATTTGGTTTTTTGCTGGACCAAACAATGGCTAATCGATTTAACTTCATTTTAAATGATTGCATAAAATTTTTTACTTATCTATGACAAATTAGACTTTTGAATTTTTTTTGGTTGTTTTATTAATCACTATGTGTTATAATCATCTTAATTGATCTTTTTTGACTCTTTTTAATAAATATTATTCTAATAGAAAGCAGGAGAAGGAAAAAAGGAAATAACTGTTCTGGATGCCAAGCGTTCCAATATGATAATGATAGGAATGACAGCACTTCCACCACCTCGAGTCATAAAAACAGCCATCATAAAGATGGACAGTAGTATAATCACTAAAGAGGGCATAGAAAAGCTGCTCACCATGTTGCCGACCGAAGAAGAAAAACAAAAAATTCTAGAGGCACAAATGTCCAACCCGGACATACCATTGGGCAGTGCTGAATTTTTTCTGCTCAATCTATCGTCTATCAGTGAAATAAAAGCTAGATTAGAATTGTGGTTGTTCAAGCTTGACTTTGAAACTATCGAAACTGAAATTGCCGAACATCTATTCGATCTTAAAATAGGCATGGAAGAACTTAAAAAAAGCAAGACTTTCAAAGACATTATACGAACTTTGAGAGAAATTGGAAATTTTTTAAATTCATGTGATGCCAAAGGCTTTCAATTGGACTACTTGTCACGAGTTCCAGAAGTCAAAGACACTGTCAATAAGCATTCTCTATTGCAGCATTTGTGCTCGATTATACTTGAAAAGTGTTCGGATACAACAGATTTATATGCGGACCTGGGCGGTATTAGTCGCTGTTCTAAAGCTGATTGGGATGAAATAAATCGAAAGATTAAGAAGCTCGAAAGCGATTGTCAACTATCGTGGGACAATCTGCGTGCCATAGCCAAGCATGACAGCTCCACTTTTCTCAGAAACAAGTAAGACCTCGGAAATAATTTTTTCTCTCAAATATTCTCTTCTTTCACTTGTGTTTTGGATCTATTAGTTTTTACCATCATAGGAATGATGAAACATCAAAGTATTTATTTTTAAGTCGCCTACAAAAATCTAACAATTCTAAACTAAATTTAACATCTAACTATTTTCGTAATTTCGCGTTTAATTTATTATACACAAAGGCCTTCTAATCATGAATAGTTTTAAATTTAAACTAAAAATTGCTATTTTTTTTCAAAATAAATTTTAGTTTTGTTAATAAAAAAAATTATATTCTGTACAGATATGGATAATCAAATTGTAAAAATATTAGTACTTTTTACTAATTTAATTTATTTGAAAAGGAACAAGAGGAAATTTTCATTGTTTATCACAGTTGTTCAAAAGTCATAAAGTCAAAGCCAAGTCATTTGACTTGAAAAAAAAACTGACCGAGAAAAAAATTGTTTTAATTTATCGAATAGTTTAATTTAATCTAATTTAATTTTTGAATTAAATTTTCAACTTAAATGAAAATATAATTAATACTGACTTTTTTTCGAAAAAAAAATTTTTTGAAAAAGTCAAGTCACTTTGAAATTCAAAGTTTGACAAAAATGACTTTTTTTTTTTAACTTTTATACAGGCCTGTTATTTATTTATTTTTATATCTACTTGTCTTTTTTATTTAGTAAATATTTACAAAAGATAAAAACATAAAATGAAACAAAATTACAAACTAAATTTTTTTCAATGCTTTCTTAGCCTTAACCACCTTGCAAGCATTATTAGTCTGTTCAATTTTTGGATTAGTAGGAGATGTAAGAATTAAAAAAAAAAGACTTTAAAGAAAAATGTAATGAATAAGACAAAGTTTAAGTGTTATCTAAAAATGTAAGAAAAACAAAAATAAAAACAATTTTAATACAAATTTTTTTTTATTTTTTTTATCTTTTTTAATTTTACTAATTATTATTCAATTTTTGTTTTTGTTTTTTTTCTTTTTATTTGTTTTTTGAATTATATAAACAACTAAATTTTCTCAAGATCCAGTTATCTTATTATGCAAAAATTAAAAATTTTAATTATTTCGCGTAATTTCTATATTTCTATATATAATTTTTAAATAGTAGGGAATTTTTGTCAATTAATTTTGACCATTAAATAATTTTTTTTGAATCTTATAAAAAGTTCTTAAGCTAAAACCAAGTTTTTGAAATAGAATAAAATCAAACAAATGGATAATTATTAGACTTAGTTCCATTATGCTTCATATTTTGTATTTTAGAATTAAGAAAGTAATTAAGAAAAAATATAGCATACTTTATTACAGTATTTCTTTTATAAAAACCAATTTTAATTTATCTAAATAAAAATTTTTATTCAATTTGAATATAATTTTATAATAATACCAGAGTTGTTCAAAAGTCATAAAGTCAAAGTCAAGTCAAGTCTTTTGACTTGACTTTTAAAAGACTTTAAAAAAACTTTTTTTTGAGTTTTCTACAAGATAAAACTTTTAAAAAAAAAGAAAAAAAATTTTTTAATTTTATCGAATAATTTAATCTTATTAATTTTGACATTAAATTTTTAAATCAAAATTTCAACATAAATAAAAATGTAATTAATACTGACTTTTTTTTGAAAAAAAAATTTAAAGTCAAGTCTTTTGACTTGACTTCCCAAAATTTTCAAGTCAAATCGATGACTTGACTTTGAAAAGACTTTAAAATGACTTTTTTTTTGATTTTTGCACAAGTCTGAATAATACCAAATATTTTAAATTTAAAGATAATTGTGAAATTTAGTACAATAGAAAAAAAACAAGTTGTAAAATATTTTGAAGAATTTTTTCCAAAAATTTAAAATCGGTTGTGTTAATTTAGCACAATTTTATTTTAGGATATAAGCGCTTGGTGTATTTTTTAGAAAGATTTCTTATAATTAGTAAACTTTGACATTTGTTGCAATTAGGATTTTTTTCTTTGTTGCATTTACCAATTCTTAAATTCTAGAAAATAATTTGTAAAGCTTTTTTGATGTTTTATGTACTTTAGAAATAATTAAGAATTTTAAAGCTTTTGAAAAATTCAAAAATTTTAAAATTTTTTGACGAACTTTGTCTAATCTAAATCTTCGTTTTCTGGTAAAAACCAATTTTTGAAAGAATAAATTATAAAAATTTCTTCCATCTTCCCGAAAATGACGATATTGACAAGTCTCATTAGATATATTTAGCTATACAAAATTATTTATTATTTTTTATTTAAAAATTTTAATGAAAAAATAAAATTAAAAAATTTTTTTCTCATTTTAATCTGATTAACATTAATTCTTAGAAAAAACAATTTTATCAAAAAAAATTCTAAATAATAATTAAGCGCGGTATTACCAAAGTTAACGCACATCTTTAATTTTATTATCTTTAAGGCTATCAGACTTTCTAGCAGATTGTGCCGAACGTATTCAGGTGTTAAAGCTAGTTCATGAAAGACTAATGAACCGGTATGTATTGACCATTTTTTTGTCTGCTAGCCAAAAATTAAAATTTTTTCAGCTTTCGAAAATTTCTCATCTTTCTGGGCTATTCTAAATCACAAGCAATGGATTACAAAGTGAAAGAATTCTGTAAGCTGATTTCTGAATTTGCACTCGAGTACAAGACAGTGCGAGACCGCTTGCTTCAACAGCAGGAAAAGCGGGCGAATCACCTTGAGCGACACAAAACTCGAGGAAAGTTGATTACAGACAGTGGTCGCTTTGGCAAAAATATAGAAAACTCTTCGAATGACATATCGCTTAATGACCATGCTTATTTGCGTACATCTGGCTCAAAATCAGCACATATGAATAATTCAAATAGAATAGAGGACAACAATATGATGGAAGTGATACTGAAAAATTCTAGCGAAGAAAATAAAACTTCGACTAGTTCAAAGAACATTCATGGCAGCATGAATAATTTGTCGACGGTCGCGGGCGGTCTCCCGGGCATCCGTGGCCGAACTAGACAATCCATTAGTGGAATAAACACGAGCATGAACGGAAGTGAAACTCGTATTTCGTCAAGCATACCTGGTCAAGGTAAAATGTTCACTACTGATACAGAAATGGAGGACGAGACTGTTGATCTTTTGGTTAAGTCAACACTTGCTGCACCAAAAGGACCTCCGCCTAAGAAAAGAACAAAAAAGTACGGCGAGCGCAAGTCATGTAAGAATTTTTTTCTGATGAATAAAAAAAAATTTTTTTTTTAATTTTTCTTTATTTATTTTAGTTCGCCGTACAAGAAATCTAAATGATGAAGACAATGAAATTTGATTCAAAAAAATGTTTGAACCCAAAGTCTAGTCTTGATTTTCTTTCTGTTTTTTTTTTTTTATCGGTGAAATTTTGTTTTTATTTTACAAGCTCTTTAAAGAAATTAAGAAATTTATCATGTCTATTTATCATATTTGAATAGACTTGAGACATTCAAGTCTTTGTTTTTTACTATTTAGTTATTTTATTTTATTTAACTCGGAGAAAAAAAAAGTGTAAATAATTTTATTGAAGATAAAACATGACCAAGTATGCCCATACTGAAGAAAGCCCGACGAATTCATTTCACTTTTTAAATTTTGTTGTTAGTTTTTTTCTCTTTAATTTGTACAAAAGTTCATGCCTTCAAATATAATCTTAAAAAACAAAACAAATTTAAATTATGTAATTTTTTCTCATTTTTTATTTGTACCAAATAGTTTATTACAAAAAAAAAGAATTAAAGATATTTGATTGAACAAACGTTAATTTTAAAGAAAACATCGAAACTGATTTTAAAAATCGACTTAATAAATTGTTTTTGATTATATTTAATTTATTTAATAAAGGAATATTTTCTTTATTTATTTAACATACATTGTTTTATGTTTTTTTTTAAATAAAACAATTTTCCTATTTCAGATATTAGTTAATTTTTTCGAAAAATAATTATGAATGTTTTAAAAATGGAATAATTCAGCAAAGAAGTGGTTACAATCCGCCGGTGGTTTAACTATATTAAGTGCCATTAAGTACCACGATGATTAAATAATTTTTTGATGATTAAATATTTTGATTAAATGTGTTTTAAATAATTTTTAGGATAATACTTAGTCTATGAACAAATTTTTCATTTCAGTTTAAATTTTTATAATTTGATTTTAGAAAAAAAAAATTCATATTTTTTTCAGTAGAAAGATTTTAATTTAAAATTCTCTCAAAAGTAAATCTCAAGTTAACAATTTTAAAATTAAAGGATCTGAGCAGAATTAAAATCAAAGAAAATAGCTAATAATTGATTTAGAAAACAATTTTTTTTAAAGGTACAGATACACTGAGTATACAATTGAAAAAAATTAACACTAATTACACTAATTTGCTTATAAGGAGTTCAATTCTTGAAATATTAGCTTCATACCTTTCAAAAATTAAAGGAAACCAGAATTAAGTAAAATTTATTAGAATGGCAAGTAGAAAGATTAAAAGAAAAATACAATTATTATATTAAAAAATCTAACAGGAAAAAAACAAATTTCGAATTTGACTTTATTGTTATTCAAATAATTTTTAGAAAAAAAATTTTAACATAGACAAAATTAGCTCAAATAAACTGAATTTCTTCGCTTTTTTGAAAAAAAATCTGTGATATCTAGAATTATAAAAATAAAATATGTGACACAAATGACTATTATGGCAATAATTGATGAAGTTTTGATAACAGCCTTGACTGTTTTCATTTCTTGACTCTCAATTTCACACTTTTGACCACTGTACGATTTGAAACATTTACATTTTGCTTGATTATCAACATCATAGCAAACTCCATTTCGAGAACAAGTCTTATTTTGACAAACATCAATTTTTTTCTCACAATTTTGTCCATAAAACAAAACCGAATCATTCCTAGTCATACATTCACACCTGTAAATCTTGTTAATGAAATCATTAATGCATGTAGCACAATTTAAACAAGGATTTGATGCACATGGTTTAGAATCAGTTTGACACTGTGATCCAATATAATTTTCACTGCATACACAAATAAATTTTTCATCATTGTCTAGTTTACATGTTCCATGTCCTGAACAATTATTTAAACAATTTACCATGTCAATTTTTGAAGTCATCAAATTCAATAATTGTTCTGTTTTTATTTCAAAAATAGAAGACATGTTTGAAATTAATCCATATTCATTTGAATTAAAATTTGGTTTTGAAATTTTTGTTGTGTAAGAATTATTTTTTGAAGTTAGTGATATGATTTGTGTTATCGTTGCTACTATATAAGTATGTGCTGTTGGTACAGTTGTTGTTGTTGTTGATATGGTTGGTTTCGTCATTTTAGTAACTGAAGAAAATGATGCTGTTGGTGTTGTGATTCTAGAAACTAAAGAAGTGGTTTGTATGATTGATTTTACTGTAGGAATTGGTGAACTTGTCATTAATGAAGAAATTAGAGAAGCTTCTGCTTTTTGTGCATTTGTTACTGTAATTGGTAAAGTGGTTTGTACTGTCAATGTTGTTGGTGTAGTTGCAGTTGTAGTTGTAGTCGTAGTTGTTGTTGGTGGTGTAGTTGTTGTTGTAGTTGTTGTTGTAGTTTTTGGTGTTGCTGTACTTTTTGAAGTTGTACTCGCAGTTTTGCATCCGAATAGGAAACAAAGTATATTACCTAAAAATAAAAATATTTAAAAAAATATCGTATCGTATTTATTTTATCTAAATATTTAAAGATACCATTAGCTTTCATTGTTACGAAATTAAGTCAAAAAAAAAAATAATCCACATTTTCTTATTCATTTTTTTAATGCTATATTATGATTAAAGCTTTTTAATCGATTAATTTGACTTAATAAAATAAAATTGTTATTTAAAATAAATTAGAGTTCTTCATTAATTAAACTAGATCCGCAAATAGTATAATTTCTGTCTTATTATTTAAACTAGTAATTTTTTCTAGTTTAAATTTTTTTTGATCAAATCTTAAAAATCAAGAAAAAATGTTTACTTTTTTTAACGTCATATTATATCATAAAAATAAAGTAAACTTAAAACTATAATGTAAAAAAACGTTTTTATTTTGCGTAAAATCAAAGATAAATTTTTTATTAATTATTAATAATTTTAGATTCGATTTTTCATTTAATTTTTTTTATTTAATTAATAATTCTATAATAATATTTAGACAGATTTTAGAAAATTTATTTTCAAATAGTTAATTTTGAAGTTTGTGAATTAGAAGTTTTTTTAGTTTCATATTTTTAAGTAAGTATGTTTTATAAAGGTTTTATAACTCGGTTTTATTTAAATTATTTTGATATTTTTTGATTTTTTTTTATTTAATGTAAGATCAAATTTCTTTATTTCTTATGAAAATTTTTTATTGATGTACTTTACTTTTCCTAAAAAAATTGATTTTTTAGAAATTGTTCAAAATTATATTTTTTTAATAAAGACTCACTAATCTAAAATATTTATTTGATTCACATAAATTATATTTCCATCAATGGTAAAAAAATCAAAAAACTAAAATTATTTTCTACGACCATAAAGACGCAATTATATTTTCAATTTAATTTTTATGCATGAGATGCTTTTAAAGATATGACAATTTAGGCCAAGTCTAAAATTCTTCCACAATCAATATGAATAAAAGTGCTAAAAAAATTTTTTTAATTTTATTATCATTTTTCATCATATTAAATATATATAGAAGAATAAAATTTGAATATCGTTTGAAGCAGTATAAAATTGAGTCTAGAAAAATTAGAAATGAAAATTGGCAAATAAAAAATGAAACATTGGGCTCAAAAAATTTGACTAGTCAAATAACTGTTATCTCTATTTATCACTATTTGAGCGAAAGTAAGCACTCGATTAGCGATTATGAAAAATGGACTAGAAATTTTTTAAAAAGCTTGTCAGCGCCATTGATCCTATACACAGATGAAATTACATTTTTGAATTTAAAGCCTCAACTAGAACAATATGGAATAAATGCCACTGTATTCATTAGTAAGACTCACTGGGACTTTTTCAAACTAATAGAAAACTGGCGAAAAAAAGAATATATAGAAAATTACATGACAAATCAATTTGCACTTGATCCAGAATATTTTTATCACAATCCAAGTCTTTATGCCATTTGGAATTCAAAAATATATTTGACCAACAAGAGTGCACATGAAAATCCATACAATTCGGATTTTTTTATTTATAATGACTTTGGTGCTTGGAGACTTGGTGAGTTTGCAGACTGGCCTGATGAAAATTTTTGTCGAATTTTATCCCAAAAAATCGGCGATAACATCCTATTTAGTCAAGTGAATGATTTGAAAAGTAAGGATCTAATTGAAGGAGGTTTTTTTGCTGGAAGTCGTTTTGCAATTAAACGTTTGTGTGAAGAATTCTACCAACTTCACGATGAATGGATGGAAAAAAACAAATTTATTGGCAAAGATCAAGCTCTTATGAACGAGCTTACTTTTAATTTAATTACGAAAAGTATAACCAGAATCAAAGCATGGGAAATTATTTGTGAAGTAGAATTTGACAAATGGTTCATTTATCAAGCTTACTTGGCATCAAAGAGATATTTTAAATGTACAAAAGATAAGCTACTTTATTTGGAGTAAATTTTTACTATTGATTTTAAGAAAAAATTTATTTTTTATTTTGTGGTAGAAACAAAATTATAATTTTTAAATAAATACTTCAAAATCTTTGACAAAATTTTATTATAGAATTATTAATTAAATCAAAAAAAAGAATCGAAAAAAAATAATAATTAATTTAATATTTGTATTGGCTTTTACGCAAAAAAAAAAGCTTGTTTTTCCATGATAGTTTTATGTTTACTTATATTCCATGATATAATATGACGATAAAAAAGTAGACATTTTTTTTTGATTTTTAAGATTTGATCAAAAAAAATTCAACTAGTAAAAATTATAAAACAGAAAATATATTCTTTGCGGATCTAATTTAATTATTGTTACTTGAGCTAGAAATTTAGATGGAGTTTTAATTTTGAAAAGAATAATGCAGTAAAAACTATCTAAAAAAAAAGGTGAATATTTTTTAGCTGGACAATACATAGTTATTATAATGGTAAATAGTAACGTAAAATTTCTAGTTAAAATATTTTTTTTTCTGTATTTATATTATCTTTCTAAACTCAAATATTTTGCTGCAGAAATAAGGTTTATTTCCACGATACATTAAATCAATGTCTTTTTTTAAATAAAAAAAGCAAACTTCTTTAAAAATATTTAGCATTTAAAATACATTAGAGGAAGCAAAAATTTAATTAGTTTTGGCATATATATAAAGATTTAAAAATTTCGAGGTTAAATTTAAACAATTCGAAAAACTATTAAAATGGAATTAATTTGCAGAATAAAAAAAATGTATGTTTTTGTATTTATCTTACTAATAATATCAAGTAAATAAAAGATATTTACTTTATAAAATAAATTAATTCTTCTCAAAATAAATAAATAAAGATAAAAAAATAATTGTATCTGGTAATAATGGCAATGGCAATGGCAATGGCAATGGAAATGGGAATGGCAATGGAAATGGGAATGGGAATGGCAATGGAAATGGCAATTGCAATAGTAATGGAAACGGGAATAATCTTGAAGGATGCTCCACCACAACAACACCAACACCAACAACTACGACTACGACTACAACTACAACTACAACTACATCAACAACAACTACACCAACACCAACAACAACAACAACAACAACAACAACAACAACAACAACAACTACACCAACACCACCAACTACGACTACAACTACATCAACTTCAACTTCAACACCAACTACAACTATGACTACAACTACAACTACACCAACAACAACAAATTCGTCAATTACATCAATTATTAGAGTTACTACATTTATGACACCAACAATACCATCAACAGCACAAGCTTCTTTAGTTACTACAATAACTAAACCAACTATACCAGCAGAAGCTTATATAGTAACAACAATCACACAAACCACTTTACCAGCTTCAACAACAAATACATTTACCACAACATCAACACCAATTACATTGACAGTACAAACCACTTTACCAATTACAGTAACAAATGCACAAAAAGCAGAAGCTTCTCTAATTTCTTCATTAACGACAAGTTCACCAATTCCTACAGTAAAATTAATCAAACAAACCACTTCTTTAGTTTCTAGAATCACAACATCAACAGCATCATTTTCTTCAGTTACTAAAATGACGAAACCAACCATATCAACAACAACAACAACAACTGAACCAACAGCACATACTTATATAGTAGCAACGATAACACAAATCATATCACTAACTTCAAAAAATAATTCTTACACAACAAAAATTTCAAAACCAAATTTTAATTCAAATGAATATGGATTAATTTCAAACATGTCTTCTATTTTTGAAATAAAAACTGAACAATTATTGAATTTGATGACTTCAAAAATTGACATGGCAAATTGTTTAAATAATTGTTCAGGACATGGAACATGTAAACTAGACAATGACGAAAAATTTATTTGTGTATGCAGTGAAAATTATATTGGATCACAGTGTCAAACTGATTCTAAACCATGTGCATCAAATCCTTGTTTAAATGGAGCTACATGCATTAATGATTTCATTAACAAGATTTACAAGTGTGAATGTATGACTAGAAATGATTCGGTTTTGTTTTATGGTCAAAATTGTGAGAAAAAAATTGATGTTTGTCAAAATGAGACTTGTTCTCGAAATGGAGTTTGCTATGATGTTGATAATCAAGCAAAATGTAAATGTTTCAAATCGTACAGTGGTCAAAAGTGTGAAATTGAGAGT
>PJRA01000313.1:411640-422403 GCA_016987375.1 Brachionus koreanus | reverse complement strand
ATTTTTAAACCTAATTAACATAAAAAATGAAAAATTTCAAATTTGAAAAATTAGAAAAATGACTCAAAAAATTCAAGCATGGGATAAAAAAGAAATATAAATAAGTTACCTTTTATTGACTGGCTGTTGTCCAATTGACACAAAATTTAGCTTGATTATCGGTAACTTCCCACACAGTCTGCTTATTAAATTTTAAGAAGAATGCTTTAGTGGGAACGACGAAATTACCGATCGTTTAACGAACAAAAATTGTTGAAAAATTTTGATTTTTGAAAAAATATTTTCGTATTATAATAACGTATTATAATTTTTTTTTTTAAAACGATATTAATAAAAAATCAATAAAATATTTTTTTGTTTATTTAAGCTAAAATAAAATTAATTTAATTTCTTATATTCTTTATATTCTCTTACAAATAATTTCTTATCCAAATGTCGCTGACAAACTAAACATAGTATTAATAATTTAATAGTTTTGAAATTTTAATTTTCAAAAAAATAATTTAGATTTTCCTGTTTTCAAGTAGTTAATCCTCCCAATTTTCTCCAAAATACTTTAAATGAACGGTTTTTCAGACAGATCATTACTTGAGATTACTTTAATCTCAGAATTTAAAATCAATGTATGTTTAAATATGTGGGCATTTATTTACAAGGTAAATGGCACAGCTTGGAAATTAATAAAACTACAAATAAAATTTCTTTCCTTGCTGGGTATATGTAAAGTAAATTTTCAAATATTTGATATTATTTGCATATTTTATCGAGAGAAATTTTTTAAGCGAAAAAAAAATGCTTTTAATGCTTGAAAAAAGAAACAATTTTTTATCCAAAGTAACCTTTAATTTTTTTCTTTTATTTTAAAAATTATTTTAAAACATAAATGAATAAGATGCAAACATTCAATTAGTAATAAGAAAATTAAAACTTTTTTGATATTTAAACAGCAGGTATTTATTTTTCATACATAAGTAGAAAACTGTTCTCAAATAGAAAAAAAGAAAATGTTGAAGATTTTAATTTTATCATTTTTGATAGCTGGCTCTTTAGGTAGTTGAATTTATTAAATAAACCATTTCATTTAGTGAATATTTTGATTTAAAGCTCAAGATTGTTCACCAGGAGTTCCTGTTGCTATGTGCCTTGTTGATCCATGTCAAATGGCCAACCAAAAAGGCTGCCCCGCTTATCCAAAAGCTGTATGTAAATCCAATTTTTGCGGTGGATGCAATTCAGAATGGTTTTTGGATGGAGAAAAAGTCGACTGCCAAGAAAAACCTGTTGAAAAAATTAGCCTGAAATGTTTGTTTACGGTCAATTGCTTTGTCGAACCATGCCGATTTGCAAAATGCGAGGCATATCCCAATGCTGTATGCCTGAATAACTATTGTGGAGGATGTAATGCTTTTTTCTATGAAAATGGTGTTAAAGTGGATTGCAATCCAACTAATGATAATTAAATTTTATTCTAATTTTAATTTTAAATTCTAAATAAAAAAATGTTTTTCAATAAATTCAAATTTTTTCCTCATTAAAGTAATACTTCTTTGACCATTCATACAAATAGGGAATTTGGCGATGCAACTTCAAATTCTGTTTAATTTCACCTTCAACAAATGCTCAATCAGTAAAATGACTATCACAGCCTTTCAAAGAACCATATCTTGATTTAACTTGAATTAATTATAATATAACGACATTTGAAAAATTAAATTTTTAAGCTATCAACAAATTTCGTTTTTTTTTCATCTTTAATTAAAAAGCTGAGTTTATTTATTATTTTGATCAAATAAATTCTTAAAACCTGGATTAGAAAAAAAAATATTAGATTTTTTATTAAATTGCTTGATATTTTATAATTAAATAAAACATTAAAACAAGAATTTAAATTTTGCTTCCTAACTAAATGTGCTTTCCTTACAAATTTTGGTTCGTATTTCCGCACATATCAGATTTTAAAAATAAAATTATTTAAAATCTGATAATTTTCTAAAAGAAAAAATTTAAATATAAAATTATTAAAGTTTAAATTTTTAAATTTTAGTCTTCTAATTAGCCGGCTTTTATATTAGGTTCCAAAACATAGGCTAAATTCAATATTTTAAAATTTTTTTCGAAAAATTAATGTTTAGAACTATTTAGATATAAAAATTTTAAAAAAATATAATGAAGCTAAAACTCTATTTAATTGTAGTTTTTAAATTAATAAAAATTATACAAATAGCAACAATCAAAAACACCACAATCACAAGTAAAGGAACAACTACAGAAATCACACAAACTTTACCGACCACAACAATCTCAACAAATTCATTTAAAAATTTCTCTATTTTTGAGACAATTTATTTTGAAAAAACTAATGAATTGAATTTAAACGATATGCAATCTATCTTTGATATTGAAACAGAAAAGCTGGTCCATATGATGACAAGCAAAGTTGACATGGTAAATTGTTTAAATAATTGTTCAGGACATGGAACATGTAAACTAGACAATGATGAAAAATTTATTTGTGTATGCAGTGAAAATTATATTGGATCACAGTGCCAGATTGACTCTAAACCATGTGCATCAAATCCATGTTTAAATGGAGCTACATGCATTAATGATTTCATTAACAAGATTTACAAGTGTGAATGTATGACTAAAAATGATTCGGTTTTGTTTTATGGACAAAATTGTGAGAAAAAAATTGATGTTTGTCAAAATGAGACTTGTTCTCGAAATGGAGTTTGCTATGATGTTGATAATCAAGCAAAATGTAAATGTTTCAAATCGTACAGTGGTCAAAAGTGTGAAATTGAGAGTCAAGAAATGAAAACAGTCAAGGCTGTTATCAAAACTTCATCAATTATTGCTATAATAGTCATTTGTATTACATTTTTTACTATTTTGATGATTGATATTTCAAATCTATATTCTAAACGAAAATAAAAAACACCCAAATAGAATATATAAAATTTTTATTAATTCAAAAAGAACTTTGATCTTAAAAAAAAAGTGTATTTTTATTTTTTTTCTGCTTAAAGTGTTTAAATAAAATCGAGCAATACAAAAATATTTGATTTAATGTTTAAATTTCACATCAAATTTTTTCCTTTCGTTTAAATTTTATCTATTTTTTTTTCGATAATTCACTTATTTCTAGATTTAATTTACTTCTTTATTGAAAGATAAAAAATACAACCTAAATTTCAGTTTAACTTTTAAATCAAAAACATTTTTATATTAAGATATTTAATTAGAGATAAGAATTTAAAAAAATTTTATTAGCGACTTTTATTGAATTATTTTTTAAATATAAATTGAGCCATCTTCTGGTCCAAGATAGCCAACGTAAATTAGGACCACATCAACAAGTGTCCACAATCCTAGTCCTCCAAAACTGAACAATTTTGCAAAACCCTCCTTTAGAATTAAATTGTTAAGAGTGAAAAATTCAAAAAAAAAAATTTATTTTCGTTTTACTTTATAGTGACCAAGGTAAAATCTGTCTACTCCAAAGCCTCCAAGTGTCAAACTCAGAATAAGCGCAACTCCCCATTTGTGTCCACTAGTCCAATTACATTCAACATTTTTAAAAAATGTTCTAGAACCCAAACATATAACACTATCTTGAACGGTACAATTTGTTTTCCATAGTCGTCGAGGACTATCCTTTCGACATGAAAAGGTGGGTGTGCAAACGTGCATCCATTCTGGGGTCTGATAACAAAATCTACATTCTGCTTCAAAGGTAAAAATACGTTTACCTTTACATACAGTGCCATTTTTAGTAAGACAATCAGTTGTAAAGGGCTCGCCATATATACAGTCAGCCGCTTTTGGATTTTTATCAATTGAGCAGTCAAAGCATTCAATTGGAAGAGAATCGCATTCCAAATTTTGATTTGAAGATTTGCTACATTTTTTCAAAAGCTTTAATTTTTCATTTCTAATTTAGAAAAATCATTTAAAATTTTTAATAAAAATAGATTTTTTTCTTATTACTCAGTTTTAATTGGGAGGGTTAAAATAGCCAAAAATATGAATTTGGCAGCTGGATGCATTATTTTAATGAATAATTTTTTGACATTATTTTCAAATTCATATTTTTTAAAAATTATTTATTTCAAATATAAAAAAAAATGGGTTTATGTAATAAGATTTTGTCTGATTTTTTCAATATATGTTCTTTTTATTTTTTTTTTGAAATACCGGAAAAATTTATTTCTCTTAAAAAAAAAATTTCTTTTTTATAAAAGGTAAATTTAAATTTAATAAATTTTAGACTAAAGACAAAGAAAAGCTTTTATTCATATTTGTTTACTTTGCCCACGAATTTTTTCCTGTTTTTTTTTAAATTGAATTAAGAAAATAATAAAACGTTCTGAATAACTATTATAAAGCAATATAAAAAAAAAACAATCTAAAAATTTTTAATCTTTATTTTTAAATGAAAAATTACCAAGTTAATAAAAAGTTGATTTTTGAAATTTTAAAACTTTAAACCTTTACAAATGAATTATATTGTTTTAATGATATTTCTAAGAATATTCAACTCAAATTTTTTTATTTATTCAAAAAGTAAATTTAAAAAAAAAGGCTAAAATTTTAAAAATTTTGGATTAATATTTAAAGCATTTGGTGTTGTTCATGAAAGAAATTTGAGTATATGGAGTGCTTTTGAATTTAAAATTCTCAACTGTTTTGTTCACAATTCTACAATCAATTGTCTAGATGTTTTTACAGACTCATATTTGGTTGCAGGAACAGAAAATAAAATAATTCTTATTTATGATTTTGTCAATGGAATATTGATGCGTCAACTAAATGACAAGAATTCAATTAAAGCTATTCAAAAAGTAAATGAAACTTACTTTATTACTGGTTATCAAGATGGCTTGACCATGTGGAATTTTTACAATGGTCAAAATGTCTCTGTTCAAAATCAAGAATTTGGTAGCATTAATTGTATCAAAATGATACCCGAAGATAAAAAAATAATAATGAGCAGTGAAAATGATAAAATATTTTTTGTATCGACTGAAAATTTTGAGGTTATTCATTGGAAAAGTTTTTCTGGAGCAAGTTTAAAATCTATCGATTTAATAGATTCAAATACATTTATTTTTAAATGCGAAAGTAATCGGCTCTGTAAATTAAGTGAAAATGATATTAAAAATCCACCAGATAATTTTAATTCACATGGTGTTGGTGAGAGTAGTATTGTAAATGATATTAAAGTTTTGGATGAAAATAAAATTATTTATGGAATGGATCATAGTGGAAATAAAAATAACAATTATATCCAGTGGAACTTAGTTGAAAACAATCTTCAAACTCAAACAGATTCAATATCAGCAAATCCAAAAAGAGTTATAAGCATTGAAAAAATTGATGATAGCATAATAATAACAGGGGATGATAGAGGAAATTTGTATTTTTTTGAGAACCATATTCATAAGAATGTATTAAACTTAGGAAGTGGAATTGTTCGATCTATAAAGCTTTTGCCAATGGAATATAAAAATTCAAACAGGCCCGGAAACGTCACTCTGATGGACCACTTTTCAATAATGAGGACAAATACTTTAGACAATCCATTTAGAACAACCATTCTATTAACTAAAAAATCAACTCTAAAAGACGTAGAAAAAAGCTCATCGATAGCATCAAACAAAATAAGAGAAAGTACTGAAACAGAGCAAAATTATGAAAAAATAAAGACTTTAACTAATTCAGATAAAGAAAAATATTTTAGTGAGACTACTACTGATAAAAGTCAAAGTTTTTATGATAAAATTAGGAAGATTTCAATTGAAAAATTTGGAATAGAAGATTTAGTAAATATATTAGCAATTAGAGTTGACTTTACTAATTGTTTAAATAATTGTTCAGGACATGGAACATGTAAACTAGACAATGATGAAAAATTTATTTGTGTATGCAGTGAAAATTATATTGGATCACAGTGCCAGATTGACTCCAAACCATGTGCATCAAATCCATGTTTAAATGGAGCTACATGCATTAATGATTTCATTAACAAGATTTACAAGTGTGAATGTATGACTAGGAATGATTCGGTTTTGTTTTATGGTCAAAATTGTGAGAAAAAAATTGATGTCTGTCAAAATGAGACTTGTTCTCGAAATGGAGTTTGCTATGATGTTGATAATCAAGCAAAATGTAAATGTTTCAAATCGTACAGTGGTCAAAAGTGTGAAATTGAGAGTCAAGAAATGAAAATTAAACTCATAGTAATCAAAACTTCAGTGATTATAGCAATTGTGATTACTCTTGTGACATGTTTAACTTTTTTTTTTAATTGATTTAATCAATCTTAAAAGAATTATAAATAATTTCCATTAATTTTTACTTTTAAGATTTTACTTTGAAATAAAGTAGACAATTTTTAGCTTTAAATTTTTTATAAACTCTAATTAAATCTTAATCATTTTAAATTTATTTTTGTAATATTTATAACTTTGAATATTAACCATTTTAAGAAAGAATGGCTGACATCTAAACCGGATTTGATACAAATTTTTTATTTTTAATGAAAATTTAACGATTACGTTGTAAAAACATTTGATTATTTTTTTTCTAATTTTATCAACCAATTCTTAATTGATGATCTTCAGTTTAATCTTTCATTTTTCAAGCGTATCAATAATATTTCACAATTACTTATTTTTTAACTTATTTTTTTTTAATTTTTTGTATTGCTTTATTTATTTATTTAAAGTTTAAGTCCCATGGACAAATTGAAGTATGATATATATAAAAAAAGAAAAAAAAATTTGATCAAATTAAAGTCTTTTTTACAATTATTAATTTAACTAGATGAGTTTATACCTAAGAGAAAAGATTTAGTAGAAAGATATATTAAAATGAGACACAATTATATATAAAAATCTATCTTTAGCAGATCATTTAATGAATAAAAAAAGTTATAGTATGTTAGGCTTAATTCCATAATTAATTTGATTTGGGAAACAATAAATTTCACTGAATCAACTAGGCCACGATTTTCCTCAATAAATAAATGATCAATTATTGTTAGAGAAGACTTCGAACTATAATCCAAAACATCAATATGAGTCTTTTTCTCCACATTATTAAGTTGTTTGCAAAAGGAGGTATTTTTCTGATCAAACTTTTCATAATTTCCGCGAAGGAAGGTCAAGATATTCCAGCACACTGAGTTGTTCTTTACTTGCTTTAAAAAGAATATCTTGTGTTTTGTGTATAGTTGTTCAATCATCTCTAACTGTAAGGTTTCTAACAAAGGTCTGATTCTGGAAAATTTCTTGATTCCTAGAGCTCTTTTAATTAATAAATTTTGTCTTATGTCTAGTTAATTTAGCTTATTTTCAATTATATAGACCAGATCCAGATGATATCGAAAAATTGATTGACAAAACTGTTTATAGAGAAAGCTTACTAGATTAGGACATGCCGATTTTGATAAAAAGCTTCAATTTTAGTTCCTATCTTGTTGATTTGTAAAACTAACTAATCTAAAATTTATATTTTTGTTATGATTTACCATATTTCTGGCAATATTTTTACAGCATGTTATTATAATAATTATTGTACAATTAAATTTATTTCTCAAATAGTTAATATTTAATCAATAAAACGTTTAAACTTAAAAACGTGCTGCTGCAGATGTTGAGAGCAAGCCCTAGCTGGACAAAATAAGATTAACAATAGAAAAAATCAATGAGCAGAAAAGGATCTAACTTCTTCTTTTTTCAACAATTTTATTTGAGAGGACTTTTTTGATAAAAAAGTGATGTTGTGTGTTAGGTTGAATTTCCAATGGATGCTTTTCTTTATTTATTAATTAAAAATGTTTAAAAAGACGCAACATTTTTTGACTTATCCTAAAAATTGTTCGTATGGTGACACAAAGCTCACTTATTTTTTTTGGTGGAATTTTTTTTTTGACTTTTTGTTGATTAAATAATGCAATAAAAGATATTAAAATTTTTTTATTTTGAAAAAAAAAAGCGTTGACAATTTTAAATATTTTAGTCATGATTTTGAAAATTTGAATAAAAAATTAATAAAAAAATTTTATCAATTAAATCAATAAATCAAAATATTTTGTGTGTAGCTTATTTTTAATTGTTTCAATTGAATAGGACCAAAATACATCTAAAAATTATGATTATTAATATTGATAAATGAATGAAACTTCAAGACGTTTTTATAGTCTATATTGATATGGTTATAAATTACCGATATAGAATTAAATCAATATAAACACTATTTTAGCATTTTTCTATTCGACTTTTTTTTTACCATCATGCCACGTTTGACCGTGCTAAAATTTTCAATTAGAATAGCTCATAGAATGCTATACTATAAACACTCTTTCTCGAATGTTCCTCTTTTTCATTTGAAAAACACACAAAAATATTACTGCACATAATTATGAAAATTTAATATCCTAAAAAAAAAATAAATTTGTTCAGATACCAATTTTTTGAGCAGGCAGCCTTGAGAGAGAAGCATATTTAAAATTTCTTTTTTGTTGGCATTTCAAAATTAGATTTTTAACTTAATTAAAAGTCACCTAAATTTAAGATGAAAATTTTATCTATTTATAACAAATTTTTGAGTCGACATCCATTTTTTGGCACTTGTCTAACCTCTGGTAACATTAAATAAATAAACCTTCCCATAATGTTAAATTTAATTTGTTAGAATTAAGCATGCGGAATGGGCGCTGGTAATTTGCTGTGTCAGACAATTATGTATCCGATGACAAACCACTTCGATCCACTTCTATTTGTCACCTATGCTTTATTTGGTTTTTTTGTATCGGGCCCATTTGTCAAAGTCTGGTGGGACGCATTAGAATTTAAAATTTTCAAAAATCCGAAACAGTTTCTGCGTCCCATTAAAATGATGCTCTTGGATCAAACAACCTCACCTTTTATTCTAAACAGTTGCTTTTTATATGTTCTGGCCTTGTACGCCGGCAAGTCTCACTCGGAAGCAGTTGACGATGCGCTCAATCGATGCATACCTGTGTGCTTGGAGTCCTATAAAGTATGGCCAATGGTTATGATTCTCAATTTTTATGTCATCCCTCCGCATAACAGGTTAATTTCATCATTTATTCAATAAAATATTCCTCATTTTTTTCTTCAATTTAAGGGTTTTGTTTACAAATTTGATCTCTATTTTGTGGACCACCTACTTTACCTACATGGTATCTGGTACTGCTACTCAATAATACGCTTCGGTGCCATACAATAAAAAAAAAATTCAAATTAGCTTTTCTTGTTATTTTTTCATAAACAGAATTCAAGGCAGCTTTGTATAATTTTTTCTTAATCTATTTAAAAAATTATTCAAATTTTGGTTATTATATTTTTGTTTATCCAATTTAAAATAAAATTTAAATTAAAACAGAACAAACTTATAAATTTTTTTAATTTTTTTCTAGGGATTCATTATTTCATTATTTTAAAAGACTTTTGAACAAAAATTTTGTCAAGCCTTTGAAAGAATTTTTCCAAATTATTTTTGATAGTTCAACTTTCTAATTATTCTATTTTTAAATCGAAATTAGAATTAAAAAAATTTAATTTCAAAAAATTAATTCAAAAGATTTTTAAAATCATGTTTAAAGTCTTTATAAAAAAGATTTAGTTTAGTATTTTGACATTAAATAATTATTATTAGAATCAAATAATTATTTTTGTCTAAATATCATTTATTATTTTATTGGGTTTTTTACAGATAAGTTAATATTTTAAATTATTTTTATTTTGATGTAATCTTAATAGTAATATGCACAAAAATTTAGATTAGCTAGTTTTTTTCATATGTTTATCCAATGCAACATAATAAAATTAAAATTTATATTCAATAAATTTTTTAAATAATTATTATGTATTTTATATTCAGCTATTTTTTTTTCTGTAAAAATTTTGTTTCATTCTTTTTAATAATTAAAGCTTACAAATTAAAATACAGAAATATTCTTACTAGCCTTTCCACATAATTTCTTTGTTTTGAAAAAATGTGCGCGCGTCTATACCAGGTCAAATTTTGTGCTAAACTATTAAGCCTATTGAAGTCCAATTCAATTAGAATATTTCTTATCAATTAGAACCTTGAAACTATTGGTCTTACTGTCTTTGCTGGTATAGATCCTTTTGATAGCTTATTCCATGATTCAAAAAATCTGTTTTTTTTGAAAATTGGTAACGGTATTATCCTTTTTTTGATCTCTCGATCTCTCTTACATGTTTATGATTATTTTTTCTGCTTAGATTAAAACATAAGCTATTTGCAAAATTAATTTTTTATACAAAATTTATCATCACAAATCCATGTTATTTTAAAGATCTGTATTAAATACCCCTCAATCGTCATAGTTTTAAGCTCATCAAATCAAGAGTACCAAATTTTTCTTCAAATGGCTTCTCCTGAACTATTGATTATCTTGATTGCTCTACGTGGCACATTTTCGATCGATAGTCTGATGTAAAATTTTAATGAAAGTGACCAACTTCAAATAAGTTGTTAGGGATACAGAAAAGGTTCTGTTTATCGTTGGCCAGATATTATAGAAAACGATAAAACTTTCAAAGAATGGCTAGAAAGTTTGATTGCCACTATAAGTATATCGGAAAGATTTTAAAAAAGTATGCAAACATCAAAAAGTATAAATAACACAAGAGACCTCATTTAAATGCTAACCAAGAGAAGGCAGCAAAGCCAGATGTTGTCGAATGCTTTTAAAATATAGCAGA
>PJRA01000313.1:390032-410814 GCA_016987375.1 Brachionus koreanus | reverse complement strand
TGAAACAGAAGTTTTTTTGTAATTACTTTTGATTTCTTCGATAATTTTGATCAAAAAATCTCGTCTTGAAATGTTGCATTTATTCACACTCTTGTATAAAATCCAGCTATTGATGCAAGCTAAATTGATGATATTGTACAATACCTGCATTGGCCAGCGTCTTGTTGGAGCTTTTACCGAATAAAACTTAGCCATTTGATCAATAAGATCGACTCCAACTTTTTTCGAATTGTAATCATGCACAATATTTGTTTTTTTCTTGACTAAAAAGTAGTCTTCTGGTTCTACATAGACTGAATCATGAAACGAATGGAATCAACGTCGACTATAAACCAAAATTTAATCCCAAACTTGTCAGGTTTACTTGCTATAAATTGTATAAATGGGCATTTTGACTTTGATGGTAAAAGCTGTTCATCAATCGTCACAAATTGTCCTGGTCGATAACACATTTGAGAATTTTCAATAAATCTATCCCAAATTTTACGTATGAGACAAAACTTATCCTTTGATTTTCGGGTAGATCGAGTCTTTTTGTCGTCAAACCTGATAAACTTCATAATTTTACAAAACACCGATTTCGACATAAGTTCGGATATTATTGGAATACCAAACAATCTTGACCATAAATCTCGAACTGCTACACCGCTACAAAAAACTCCACGACAAAGCAAAACGGCAATAAATAAATAAAAAGATTCAAAACTAAATCGAAACGAATCATTATTATTTTCGGCTTCTTGATTTGTTGAATTTACAATAGTGTCTGAAATTGATTTATCGATTATTATTTGAAATGCCGAAAGAGCACTTGAGTCAACGCGTCTTGCAGCATAAGCAGTTGGACCAGGTTTGCCTGAAAATTTAACTTGATTCACTACACGTTTGCTCTGGTCTAGATTTATTTTATTCCAAACAACTCCAGCCTTTGAAGATCTGTCAGCTGTAACTGGAAACTCTCGAACCGATTGATCACCTATCGCTCGCTGAATCGCCATTTCAATTGCCTCATCAATTTCGCGGGCATCAGCTTCCAAATCAACTTCTTCTGAATCGAGAAATTCAACATCATCATCATCAAATTCAAAAAATTCATCATCAGAAATGTGTTCGTCTTCGTACTCAGAGCCAGCGTCTGAGTCATCAGTATCGATATCGGCAAGATTTTTTATCAAATCTTTAGCACTTAGAGCAGATTTGCGAACAGAATTCATAATTTCAAATTTATATCAAAATTTAGTGAAGTCTAAAATTAATAAATTTCAAAAGAAAAACAAACGAGTCAAAATGACTCGTCTTGGTGCTTCTAGTAGTATATACTTGATTTTGCACAAAAACATAATCTTTTCTATTTGAATTTAATTTATTTTGAAAATTTTTCTTATTTTTATGCTAAAAAAAAAAATTCATGTTCAAATTATTAAAATTGACTTGGATTTTAGCGGCCAAAAATCAAAAAAGAGTCATTTTGACTCGTTGGTGCTTCTAGTGTTAAGCACTTGCCTGAGCAATATCGAACCAAAGGTTGTACAAGACCATGCCAAGAGTGTTCGCTATAGGTTCGATATCATACGTAGTCATGGAGTTCAATACCTTAAGTGATATTATTTTTTCAAAATAGCACGGTTCAGTTATAATTTAAAAAAAAAATTTAAAGCCATAGTTAAATAAAAAATTTTTTTATGATAAAATTAATTTTGTGCTAATTTTTATTCTAAACCCGTTATATATTACCGTAAACAGAGGTGTATGTCATTAATTGTGGCATTTATATTTGTTCAGTAAACTAAACTAAACTTATTTTTTTAATCATTATTGATTCAAGCCTCATAGGCAAATAAGTTAAATTTAGAGAAAAAAAAAAATTACTAAAATTTAGATACAAATCAAATAGGAATTAAAAAACTCAATTGTATCAAAAAAATTATAAATGCAGGTATAAATAAAAGTCCACTTTTAATAAATCGTTTAAAATTTTAAAAAAGAAGTAATAATTTTATTCGTAAAATATTTAAAGCTTGATTAGCGATAACACATATTTTACTGAGTTTACCAAGCCAAGGTTCTTACATTTTTACGCAAATTCAATCAACTCAATTGAGGTCCTAGGAGCATATTTATTCTAAAAAATGCAATTGCCTACAAAAAACGCATTAATATTATCAAATTTGTGATACTTAGTTCTAAGGTACATTAACTAATCATCCTTTGTTTGCATTGCAGTCCACAAAGAAAGTAGAAGCTTTTTTCAGCATACCTTAACAAAATTATTAACATATGCACAATCGCCAATTGAAAGGCTTAAATATTCTTTATTTTTTGCATGTGTCACCTTGTTATTATTCTGACAAAACTTAATTTAGTTTATCCATAGTTTTTTCTTTGCCGAAAGTAAGCGCAGTAGATTTATTGTCATTGAAATCAATCTTTCTTAATTTAGCAAATTCAGTTCATTTATTAAGGAGTATTTGACATTGACTAGTAGAGGGGGAAAGCTATACAATACAATGTCAAAATTATGATAAAAAAAATGGAAAAAAGAATTAAATCAAAAAATTCTATTAAATTGAATTAAAGTAAATTATTCTAATTATTAAAACTTAACATTATTCAATTTTCATATAATTTTTATTTTAGGAACTCAATTAATTTTGAAAAATTGAAAAAAATATTGAGACCAACTTGTCCATTAAATGGTTTTTTGATTATCTGAGTAAAGAATGAAAAAGTTTGTATTCAAAATGGTATGGAGGTTTACATTTATTTGTTTCTATCATTTATATAATGCCAGTAATGCCTTTTACTACTGTTTGCAATTGATATTCACTTAATAAATATAAAGTGAATATTAAGAAATATGAAAAAATTAAAAATTTGCTCTCTAAAAATTGTTTAATTTGAGAAATTTAATATTCCTATAGTTGATCAAGTGAGCTTCACTTTTTTTGCTTCACAGGGCTTATTAGTAAATGAGCGATAAATAAATAAATAAAATTGATTTAAAAATGGTTAAAAAATTTATTCAAAATTGTTTCAAAACAAATTTAACTTGAGAAAAAACAAATTACTTTGCATCGTGAATAAAAAATGAGTTAAAAAATATTGAATGCAAGGTTAGAAATAAACATTTTAAAATTTGAAATTTTGCATCTTAAATAAACCTTTAAAAATGATAAAATTGAATCAGAAAGTAAAAAATGATAAAATTAATTCAAACTAGCAAAATTCTAAGATTGTATCAAAGTTTTGTTCAAAAGCATCCACTTGTTGGCATATCACTTACCTCAGCAGTAGGTATGGGTACCGGAAATCTAATTTGCCAAGGTATGATGTATTCCAAGACAAAAAAGTTCAACTGGTATAATTTGTTTCAGTATGCTTCATACGGCCTTATTTTTTCTGTGAGCTATCTTCCTAAAAAAATTTTTTTTCAAATATTTTGGCATTTCATTAAGGGTCCAGTGCTGAAATTCTGGTGGTTCGCTTTGGAACTGAAACTTTTTCCCAATCCTAAAACATTTATGCGACCATTTAAAATGATGTTAGCCGATCAAGCAACATCGCCATTCATACTAAATGCGGCCTTTCTCTACTACTTAGCCATTACTGATGGAAAATCTCACCAAGATGCAGTTCAAGCAGTGAAGGATCGATGCATGCCGATCATAATTGAATCCTATAAAGTCTGGCCTTTTATTATTTTACTAAATTTTTATGTTATACCACTTCATTCGAGAGTTTTATTTTCGAATGCAGCTGCTATTCTATGGACAACTTATTTGACTTATTTGATTTCAAAATCTGATAATAAAAATAAATAAATTTGAATAAAATTTTTAATTTAATTTTTCTATTTTAATATGACTCTGTAATAAGGGTCAGAAAAGATTTTAAAAGAAAAAAAAATTTCTAAATTTTTCTAGAATGACTTTGAGCAAGTCAAAATTTTCGACTAATAGCTCTTCGCCAAACAACCATAATTCTAACTCTCAGCTAAATAATTCAAGCTCATTGCATGAATGTGCCGATTGTGGTTCTTCAAGTAAATTAAATTTTTAGAAAAAAAAAAAAAAAAGCTTTTGATTTAAGATGCACAATGGGCATCTCTAAATCATGGTGTTGTTGTATGCGACAGCTGCTGTCTTTGTCACCGTACTCTAGGTCGGTGTATATCGGTCATAAAATCTTTGAAAAAAAGCCACTGGCCTCAATCTCTCATGGACGTAAGGATCATTTATTTGATACGCATCTAAATTAATTTAAATTTTTCTTAAACTTGTTAAGACTCTTTATGAACTGGTCAGATCTAATTCGAATAGCATATGGGAAGCTAGTTTAATCAACATAAATGACTCAACAAATCTTAAACATTTGAATTTTGCATTCAAAAATATTAAAAAACCAAATCAAAAAGATTCAAGGTAATATTTAAGTTAGAAAATAAATTTCTTTTTTTCTTGAATTTAAAGATGTAATTAAGTGCAGTGAGATTAAATTTTATTAAAATGAAATATGAAAATTTGGCCTTTATATCACGTGGTAAATATTCCAGCATTGAAGAATTGAATCAAGTAAAAATTGATTTTTTTTTGATAAATTAAAGATATGTGAAAAAAATTTTTTTTTTAAATTTTATTACTAATTTAATGCAATCATGGTATTGATATTTATAAAAGAGGCAAAAAAATACATTTAATAGATTAAATAAATTTTTTTTTCAATTTAAAATTTTAAAAGCAACTCTTCTCATGTGTAAAAACAAGCAATTACGAGCAGACATTGCGTATTTTATCCCAAGGTGCTGACGCTAACTACAGATGTCAAGAAACATCAAATCAATGCATTCACGAAGCTATATTGAACAATCAAATTGGCCAAATAGAGATTCTATGCCTTTATGGGGCTGATTTGACTGGAATGGATCGAAATGGCTTAACTGCCATTGAGTTAGCTCAAAGTCTGAATCTAGAAAACATCGTAGATAGACTTGTTGAACTACAATTTGAACTTACTGATGACATTAGCTACTTTTTATGCAATAAAAAACCAGATCATAAATTAGGACAGAATTTTCTGATACCAGATGTAACTCTCGAGCCTAAAGATGTAAAAAATCTTAAATTAAATGAAGTAAGCTTTTCAAATTAAGTTTTATTTTCAATACATATTAGTCTACTATCTAGCTGCCGGATTATTTATTTGACGAGTTGTCAAAGGATGTTTATGATGAAATGGACAGACGTCATCTTGAAACAAGTAAATTATTTTAGATTTGATTTCTGTCTGTAGGACAGACTTTTAGCTAAAAAAATATTAAATTTTTTAATTTATTTTATTGTATTTTCATAATAGACTATTCTGTATTCTATTAACAACTTTAATACTTTGATTTAGATTGATCAATAGAATTTTTAAATAATCAATGAGATTCTAATTTATTTATTCTTGTTTTAGTAAAATAGAGCTTTTAAATTAATCATTTGGGGGGTAAAGTTGAGAGCAGTTTAATTTTTTTTAAAAGACGGATCCAAATCGAATTTTTAAAACATTAAAACAAAAATTTATAAATTTTATTTATTAATTTATATATTTTAAAATGCAAAATAAATTTTAAAAAATTAAAATTTTTCTTTAGTTTGTTCAAATTTCAAATACTTTCTTGATATTGATTAGTAATAGTTATTAGATTATAAAAATGGATAATGCTAAGCCGATAAATAATGTCTAATGAACAAGAATAAGAAAGAGAAGTCAAGCCTTAAGTGTTTTGCAGTTGTTAACTTAATCCAAAAATATAAATAAAGAATTTTTCTAATCAATTCAATTAAGATTTTAATCTTGGGACTAAATATCTTGACCTAATACTGAAATCATAATTTTTAACCTTTAGTAAAAAAAATAATTTTATATAAATTAAAAAAATTATCATTTGATTCCATTAGACACGAAATTAAGCTAATTATAAATTTAACTGATTTTACTAAACCAGGATTCCTATTATTAAGTTCAATCAATAATTTTACTTTTTTGGGCTCATAGTCTTGTGTAAATTTAAAATCTATCCTCAAATTTCACACCAGACTTGTTTTTAAGTTACAGGTCTTAAGTCAAGTCATAACTTTGACTTAATTTTTTGTGACTTGAACTTAAAACTGTGACTTAATCAAAACTCACACGAGAAGATGTAAAACAACACTAAATAGCATCAAAATAAACTTTTTTTAGGCAATGTGAAATCTTAGTACAAAAATTACAGTACAAAAAGAAAAAGCTATATAACTATTTTTCTAGTTGTGCAAAAATGGTCCTGTAAACAGTACAATGGTGTACAAGTGTGAACAAACGAATTCTAAATTTTGCAAATACTCTTCATTTCTCTGTGAAATGCACATAATTAAAAAAACATTAGAAAAAAAATTTGTTCTAAATCGCACAGTTTTTGCAGAGCTTAGAATTCGTTTGTACAAACTTGTACACCATTGTACTGTTTACAGGACCATTTTTGCACAACTAGAAAAATAATTATATAGTTTTTTCTTTTTGTACTGTAATTTTTGTACTAAGATTTCACATTGCCCTTTTTTATTCTTAATTATAAAGAAAAACATATATAAAGCAATTGACAGACATAGTACTGTTATAATCGGTGTATGTCACTAACTATGCCATTTATATTTGTTCAATAAACTAAACTTATAAACAAGTCTGATACACACTAATTATATTTGTTGAAACTAGATAAATTTTTTTAACAAAGAGGAGTATTTAGGTAATTTAGAGTGAGAGTTGATGAAAAATGGGAAATTATTCAATTCGACTGGTAAAGTTGGATAAACAAATTGGTAGTTTTCAACTTATTTTTGTGAAGACTCCCTCAAGATAAAAAAGTTGTTAGATTTGATTAGAGACCAAATCTATATCATATACACAATGACACTCGAAACCATGACAGGGATGGAGGAAGCAATTAATGGGAACCTTGCACAATAAATGAATTACTTTTTGTTTTGCAAAAATCTAGAAAAACTTGAAAATTTTGGATCATATAATAAATTTTTATTTCTATATTTAATAAGTAATTTAATAAAGGGAAAGGTTTTTTTTATTGACTGAGTAAAATTGGTTAAAAACTAGTAAATTTATTGAATGAATTTACAAAGTTGTATCAGCCAAATTTTTGTTTATTTAATTATGCTCAAATATTTTTAATTAAATAATTTTTTTCTTAAATTTGAATTATTTAGTTTGGAAATGTACAGTGGGACCAAATTTAATAAATGAAGCAATACCTTTTTTGGTAATTAAAAGCTGTTTTACTCAAACTAGAAATCAAGTATTAGAATATTTAAAAATAATTTAAAAAATTCTAAAAAATTTTTTAAAGCTAAGACAAAAATTAGCGCGTTTTAACAGCCACGAATTTTCGGGCTTGCTTACCGAAATCTTGAACGAATACCAGCGACGCTATTTTTTGTTTAGCGAATCTCCGAAAAAAGATGCCAACAATTCGACTGAAAGTTTTGGCGAAGAATTTGATGACGACTTGTACGATAAAGTTCCGTCTGATGAAGACTATGCCAGTGTTGCCTCGGACTCCGAATCAACTCAAACCGAGTCTAAGAACAAAAGTGTAACTACACCTCTTAAATTGGACTTGAACTCAATACAAGCCAAAAATTTAATCTGTTCACCAACTTTGTCTGCTTCGTCGGCTTCCTCAGCTTCTTCTCCCAACTCGAAATTGACTAAAATTCTCAACACAAAGTTCGAAAAGGCTCCTCAGCATATTCAATCATCTCTTGTTGCCAATGCTGAATCAGCTTTAAATTTCATCATGAATAGCTTAAACAAAATTGATCTGAACAGTTCGTCCAATACGCCTACACATAAAAAATCACCTATTAGTCCACAATTAAATTTGGAATTAAGTGAAATCAAAAGCGAAAATAAACTCATGAAATCAATGGTAAGAAAAAATCTTTTTTTTAATAAAGACTTTTATTTGAGGTTAGGAGGAATTATTATTTTTGTCCTAAGACAATTGTAGAAGCCTGTTTACACTTTTTGTATGGGATTAAGAAAATAAAATAGTTTGCTTTAAATAAGTTTTATTTGAATTCAAATTAAAAAACAAAAAGTGGTTTGAACTGCAGTTAAGTTATTAATAATAATAATAATAATAATAAGCTACGGTAGATTAACTGCGATAAAATATGATAATAGAAAAAATTAATTATTTTAGTTTCAAATACATATTCGGTTTGTTTTTAAATTCATTTTTGGATTTTGCATTAGCAACTTCAACTGGTAACATGTTCCATTCGTTTATGACTCGATTAGTCAAGAAGCTATTTCTATTTTTTTTTCTTGTCAGTTGTTTAGTCAGTCTTCTTGGATGTCCTCGGATTCCTCTAGCTGGACCATTGGATGAGAGTGCGTGGCTTTGAATGTACGGATTTTTTAGATGAATTTTACTTAGACCGTTCATTATTTTAAAGGTCTCTATTAAGTCTCCACGTTAATAATATAAAAAGGACTACTAGAGAAAAGATTTAGAGTGATGTTAAAGCTCGGGTCTCAACACAATTAACTATACAAAGCAACTGTCGTTTTTTATTAGTAGTTCTCAAATTGGTTTAAAATGAGCACCAAAACTCAAATGATTAATGATTGTTTGGATAATTGTTTAAGAAAAGTGTGAATTATTAGAGACAGTTTCAGGAGAGAAAAACAAATAGATCACATTGAGTGTATTCTTTAAAAATTTTAAATTTAAGAATAGAAAATATTTAAGATTTTTAAATTTTTTGAAGAATTAAGTAAGAGCAAGATAAAAATTTGGAAAATGTATGTGATGATAATCTTGGTGTTTTGGCTTTTTCAAAAAATTTACATTTTAATCTTACAGAAAATTTAAAATAAAATTTTAATGCTGCCTATTAAATTTAGGATGCCAGATTCTTCTAGATTTAAAACTTTTTGAGAAAATTGCTTAGATTGGCTTAATGCAAAACGATCAGAAATGCTCTTAATCTTTCTGCAAAAAATTTGGTTTAATAATGAATTTGAGGCAAAGAAAATGATCTACCAATGCCAAGAGTTCCATTATTTCATGGCAATATAATTCTTTTGGAACATTTAAATCGACTTTTGAGGACTGATCACAATTTTTTTCCAGACTTGTTTTTAAGTCACAAATCTTAAGTCAAGTCAAGTCAAAGACTAAAAATTTTTTTTCTTAAGTCAAAGTTATTACTTAAATTTTTGTGTCTTAGACTTAAAACTGTGATAAATAAAAAAGTCTGATTTGAACAAGAGACATTTGGGGTTTAGGGGGCCTGGTCAAAAAGTAGAGTAGTACTGCTAAGTGCGAACCTTGACTCAAAATTTTAATTTTTTAATTAAATTTACCTTTTTTTTGCTGAAAAATTGGTCTTTATTTTTAGAATTTAAAAAAAAAAATTTTAAGTCAAGTCACTTTGACTTAAATTTTTGTGACTTAAAAACAAGTCTGATTTTTTCCTTTATTTTAATTTTTTTGTTTCTGATTCCTTATAGTGTGAAAAAAGTCCAAGTATTTTAAAAATATTTAAAAAGTACATATGACGGCATTTATTGTGAATGATAACATTGAAATAAAATAAAAACTGACTATTGAGTTACATGGATCTTAATGGTATAAGCTCAAAACCACATTAAAACAAGGGTAGCTGTTTAATCTCCAATTGAAGTTTCATAAAAGAAAACATACATATAGAAATACATGATTCCATTTGGCATAAAGCACATAAAATACATAAAAGTCAAGGGGCCTGTTTAATATTCTACTAATAATACAGAAATATGTAAGTGATTGCTGGTAGTTTTTGTATTCTTTGCCAAAAGTCAAAGTTTTTAAAGTTTTGAATTTTAAGCAACTCAAAAGACTTTGACTTTTTTTGAAATATTTAAAAAAAAAATTAGCTCTTTAAAATGTTGTATTGTAGAATTCAGACGCAAACAAAACAGAAATTCATACATTTTTGAAAAATAAAATTTACTAAAATAAAAATTTTACTCTTTGTTAAAAGAAATCTGATTAATAAACAATTAAAATCTCATTGATGTTTTGTTTTTTGTCATTTATTTTTAACATCACAAAAAATATTTTAAGTAAAAAAGATATAACTAAGTATGTTCCATTTTTTTGCAGTATTTTTTACTTAAAATATTTTATATTAGTAAGTTTTGATTTATCTAAAAAGAAGGAATTTTGTTTCAATTGTATTTAAATTTAACAATACTTTAAAAAAAAAAAAAAATCTTAAATATTGCATAAAAAAATAAGGAAATATTTTTTCATTGCCACTTAACACTTTGAATACATATATTGAAAAATTGCTGAAATTAAATAGCAGAACGATTGTTTTTAAAATTTTGGGTGGTAAATACTTTGAAAAATTAACCCATTGAAACTAGAGAAAATTATGAACAAAATGTTAGCTTTTGGCTTTCCGAAATCAGCTTGCCACCAAAACAAGCACAATCAACATTACTTCTTTTAATATTAGACTAAAAACTTTTCAATTTTTTAAACAAACGATAAAATAGTCCAACCGACTAGGACTAGCTCCTTTTTCAATTTGAACTTTTATCTTTAAATTTAAATAAAATAAATTTTTTAATAATTTTTAAAAAGTAAATAAAATACTATTTAACAGATTGAACGGCTAATGGAAGAGAATGCTCAACTTAGGGCTGAAAATATGCACTTACAAACAAATTCGGGCACAGACGCAGTAAAAAATCAAACAACAAATTACATATCTCAAAACATAAATAATTATTACTCAAATGACAATTTGTATTCAAGTGTAAAAACAACCAAAACAACAACAACCACACTGAGCGAGAATTCGCCTCCATCAGCTAAATCCAAGATTAAAGACTCGGAGCACAAGTCCAAATACGAGCTCTATTCCAACAAAATATTTTCCAATCAGAACAAAAAACTAGACAATTCTAAAAGCCCTAGCGGCAACATTCACCCGGACAATTGTGGCATATTGAAAAATCTAAAATTAGATAGTCTTTTTGATGGCTTACAATCGAATGAAAATCTTAAAATGGAAAGTGGAGCAAACAAAAAATATTCTCTTAATTCGAATAGCGCGTCACCATACAGATCGCCTGCTAAGACAAAACGTCAGGATTCTTTACCCATTAGCCAGTCATCTCACTCTACTTACAATAAACAATTGGAAAATATCAAAATTCTATCACCCACTAGATCAATTTCTTCTAATCTAGTTTCTAAGAGTAAAAATGTTTTTAATGACCCGGCAAATTTGCCAAGTAAAGATGCGGTAATTAAAAAAATGAAAAAAATTACCAAAGCTGTTCAAGAGCTTTTCAAAGCAACCAAAGACTCGGACTTTACCAGTTTGAAAAATTTGTGTGACAAAGTAAATTCAAGTGTTAATGAAATGATTATTTTGTTTCCGAATAATCTAAATTCGGCTGATATACGTGAAAATTTAACTGTCCTAGAGAATACTTCAAATAAAATGATTAAACTGACTCAAAAGCATCGAACTCAATTGGAAATTTTCGCTTCACAGACTTGGTCTGAACAGCAGTTAGATGAAATTAGTCTTAAAAATTTAATTATAAGTGATTTGGTCTCGTTTAGCTATGAAATAGCTCATACTGTAAAAAAAATTGTCTGTATTATGGGTGCAGACAATTAAATTGACTAAATTTGATTTTTAATCGTTTTATTTTTATTAAATAGATTTTTTTTTTAAATTTTTCTTTCAAAATTTTTCTCAATAATTTTTAAGAATGATTAAAAATAAAAGCCTTGCTTTAAAAATCAAGGATTATGTTAGAATTTATATAAAATTTTTTAATTTTTGGAAATTTTCCAGAATTAATTATTTAATTTTATTCAATGCAAAAAAAAGTAAAAAAAAATTTTAAATTTTTTCAAAACTTGTTTTGATAATTTTCTTTAACAAAAGACTTGTAAACAAAAACTTAAATAATTTCTTAAAAATTAACTAAATTTTTTAAAGACTTAACTTGCTAAGATTTAAAAATCAAATTAACACTTGAAAGCCCGGTTGATTTACCATAAAAATTTAAAATAAAGTAATTTAGATAAATTAAGAATTTTCTTTGCTAAATTTATTCATTTTCTAAAAAATTAGAATCAAAATTTTTAGCTTAAAAAAGTTAATATGTTATTAAATTCAGGTTAGGGGTCTACAAACCCCATATCATTAGATATGGTTTCATTAGGTTTTTTGATATTTTAGTTAAGGCTCATTAAAATCAAGTTCATAACTTTTAAACAGATTCATTCCAATAAAAATAAAAATACACAAAATTTTTTTTTTTGGTTTTGTGAAATTTGGTATAAAATAAAAAAAGTTGCATTTACAAGACTTTTGATCTTAACTTAAAAAATTACCAGAATTTTAAAAATTTGTATGTTCTTTGGTAAAAAATTTTACATACTAAATTCATTAAAAAGATAAAATAAATTTATAAAAAATAATTTTTTTCTTATCATAATAATCTTTTTAAAAAATTCAACAAATAAAGTAATTTTTTTAACTAAATTTTTCTTAACTTTATCAGTTTACTTCTATATTTTCTGTAAGTCTCTGAAATTCGTCCATAGTCTCATAATGTTGTAATAAAAAGAGAGATTATTTTATATTTATAATGTAAGTAATCAAAATACTTATGAAGTCTACTAATTTTTTTCAAAATTTAGTTTTTTTAATTCAAAAGAATATTGAGATAAATTTATCAAATTTATTGAGAATTTATTTAGAAAAAAAAAATTAGAAATATTTTAAATGGATTCAGTTTATATGATAGCATCTGCAGCATTTGGTGTCGGTGTTTTTAGTGGTTATTTATTGAGAAAAAATTGGTTTCTTTTTAGAGCTTTGACAAAAAAACAACCAAAAGCTCTTAATGACAAGCATTCTAAAAAGAAAACAATTGATGATAAAAATCAGGATTTTAAAGGCAAAATAGATGACACGAGCTTATCTGTAAATCCAAAATCATGTTTTAAAATTTTTTGAAAATTAATTCTTTAAAAAAAAAAGAGTCTAAACTCTGTTGACTATTCAGACGAGTATAAAATGGTTTTGATAGTGCGAAGCGATTTAAAAATGGGTAAGGGCAAAGCAGCTGCCCAATGTTCACATGCCACTTTAGGATGCTATAAATTGTCTTTGAAAAATGCAAAAATTTTGTCTCATTGGGAAGATTATGGACAACCTAAAGTAGTTTTAAAATGTGACCAAGAAAAAGAATTGTATAATTTTTTTAAAACTAGAGAAAAACACTGAAAAAATATTATTTTTATTTAAGATTTGAATTAAAAAAAGCAGCACAACAAAAAGGCTTGGTGTGCTGTCTAATTGCAGATGCTGGTCGCACACAAATTGCATCTGGTTCAAGAACAGTTCTTGGTATCGGACCTGGTCCAGCCACTCTAATTGATCAAGTTTCCGGACATCTTAAACTTTATTGAAATAGAATTATTTAAATAAATTTTAAAAATAATCCTATTTTTATCGAATTTTTATTTGAAAACATTAGAAACGGTCTAAAAGCTTCAGAAATTGATTTAAACTGTAATTTTAATGAATCCTCTCAGCCTAATATTGACTATATATGATGTAAAATACGCTGTGGTAAGGAATCTCTTTTTATTTGCTGCATTTATTGTCCAGTGATAGACAGTAATAAAAGTTATAGACTGCATAAACAACGCATGTAATCTGTTCAAAAACAAAAAATTGGCGGCTTGATCATTTTTGGAGACTTTAATTGCGCTAATTTAAAGTGGAATGGCCACGGTGACTGGTACTATAATCATGCAAGCGAGGATGAGAGAGAGTTCTTCAATATGGTAAGTGACAATTTTCTTTATCAAAACGTGAGGTGTCCCACTTTCCAGCTAAATGATGGCGAACAAACGTCAACATTAGATTACTGAGGCTAACACAATAATTAATAATCTAAAAACCGGCCCAGTATTAGATGACCTAAGTAGAGGACATTTGATGATCTCTTGGAATTATTTGTATAAAAATAATGAACTGATAGAAAAAACTTTTGAACAAAATTTTTAATTTTAAAAAAGGAAATTATAAATTGATAAATAATTTCCTAAATAATATTAATTGGAATATTATTTTTAATGATTTAACTGTCAATGAAATGTATAGTATTTTTTTGGATGCATACAAATCAGCATGTGAAATCTATATTCCAAAGCGAAACATTTTCTTTAATCGTAAAGTTATCCCCCCTTAGATGAACTCAAATCTAAGGCTTTTACTCAGACTAAAATATAAAGTTTGGCTCGAATATCAAAAAGGTAAATGGTCGTTAAAACAAGAAAAGTTAACATTATTTTTAAAAAATTAAAGAAACAATTTAAAGAACTAACTAGATCATTAGTACTTGATTATGAAACTAAGCTTTCTTTTCAAGCTAAACGAAATCCTAAATTAGTGATTTATTCTTTGACTAATGATGATGGTAACATTACAAATGACACTCCTGAAATAACAATGTATGGTTTAAGTCCATACTTTCTGAAAAATGCTTCTGAAGGTGTCTCTTATCCTTTGCATCTAATTATCAAAAAATCCTTTGAATCTGGAGAAAAACCTGTTTTTTGGAGACTTGCAAACGTCTCTCCGATTCATAAAAAAGGAAATAGACCAGACCGTAAAAATTATAGGCCTATCTCAATCACATCGATACCATGCCGTCTTGCTGAGAGAATTATTAGAAACTTGGTATTAAATTTTTGTCTTGAAAATAAATTAATTAATCAATTCCAACATGGATTTATTCCTCATAAATCGTTTACTACAAACCTATTTGAAAGTCTTGAAGTTCTTAAAGTTCTTTCTTAAGTTTGCTCAGCAGCCTCAAAAGGCAACAGAATACTTGGCCAAGTTCTGCATGGTATTAAATATTGGACACAGATGGTCATTAAATTACTTTATACAAGTCTTGTTAGGCCTCACTTAGAGTATGCAATTCCTGTTTGGTGCCCATATCTAGAGAAAGATAAAAGAATTCTAGAGGCGGTTCAACCAAGAGCTACTCGTGCTATCTCCGGTTTTAAACATATAAACTACAACCATAGACTAAAGGCTCTAAACCTGAGGAATTTAACCGAAAGACGAATGAGAGGTGGCTTAATTCAAATGTTTAAAGTTAAAAGAAATATTGATCACATCAAATGGCAATCTCCACTCACTTTCTCAAGCAGAAGTACAAGAGGTCATCCATAAAAAATTAAAAGAGAAATAATCAAAAATTGTGCCCAAAGATATCACTTCTTCACAAACCGTGTAGTAAATGGCTGGAATAAGTTGGGATTGGATGCAGTAGAAGCTCAATCTAGTGATATTTTTAAAGCAAAGATAGACAAAAACTTTCATAATATTTTTTGCACATAATCTGTTGCCAGATTTACGCATTTACGCGTTGCAACAAACCACTATACTAAAACTAGACAATTCATACTAAGCTTAAACTTAGTTTAACTAATTATTTATAGGTCATTTTTAACTTATTCAACTCTTAAGTACACAAATTAAAAGATTTGAGATACCAAACTAAAGATTTAGATCTTGTATAGCATATGTAGGTGACCTTTTAAGCTGAACTTTTCTGCTTCACTGGCACTTCACTGATTTATATAGTTTCTTTTGTCACGCCTTACTTCTTTCTTCACAAGCTTGTTTTTAATACCATATGATGCTTCTAATTTCTCCCGAAATCGGTCAGATTTTGCTTTAAGCATTTTTGCCTTAATTTCCCCTCTTTCAGCTATCAGTGTCCATGTTTTTCCTATGTGTATAGTCAATTTTTCTTATAGGTCAAGAATTTTTTTTAAAAAGTTCGTTATTCACTGTACACACACACACACACATCTGCTTAATTTACTGGTCACGCGATCGCTCATTCCTCCTAAAATAAATCATATATTAGACATAGACTTTCTTTATTGTACAATAAAATTTTTTGTCTTTTTTTTTCAACATATGTAAATTTAAATATAAAAACTTTTGAATACTTTTATTCAAGATTAATCAATTCCTATGTAATCAAGAGATCAATGTTGAAGTTCAACTTCAAATTAACTAAAATAAATTGAACTGATAAACAAATTCATTTTTTATAAAATTAAGCTTAAATAATTTAGATTTGTTTGATTTTGTTTAAAATTTAAATTGTATTTTTTTAGTATTTCATACATTGTAATGAATCTCGCAATTTTCTAATGTTCTCAAGATTTTTTTCGATATGCTCTTTAAGCTGTGTTACTTGGACAGATGAGGGGTGCTTTTTGTCCCATCCATTTATCAACGATACCAAATCCCACACAGCAAATACAACGGTTACACCATTCATAACAGTTTGCACAGCACCTTTTGATATTTTAATTCCCCATTTACTCAGAGTAAATGCAATTGATCCGAAGCCATCCAGAGATTTGATACCACGTGCCGCCAAAAAGTAACCAATATTTCCTCCTTGTATCAAATAGCCTGTTTTTATAGTTTGAGCGATACTTGCAATATCACGAGCTTTTAAAAAAATAGAACGTCCTTTATTAGCTACGTTAAATACAGCTAAAACAACAGCCGTTTTTTCTTCGATTCCGCATTCAATTAAAGACGTGGTTAGTTTCTGAATAGCTTCTAAATGTTGATTTAATTCACCAATGAGTTTGTTTTGCATTTCAGTAATAGATTGAGCTTTTTTTTTAAAGACACTTTTTGACCAAAAAAAGTCGACAATTTCCGTAGTTAGATTGGTTGCACCACCAATCGAGCCAACAACAGCTCCATAGCCGGCTAATAGCAAAGAGCCGCCGGCAGTGAATGGTGCAGCTATTAATCCTGAAACTAAACAAGTAGCTCCTGTCACACTTACTGTCGTTCCAACTTTCTTTACTGCTTGGCATCGATTTTGATGAGAGTTTATATCTTTGATTAGTTTCTCTAGATCTTCAACAAAATCACTCGACATATTGATGAATTTATTCAGGAAATCTAGTAAATTATCTTGGTCATTTGCCATTTTTTAAAAATCAAATTTCATAAATATGATATCATTAACCATTAAAATAGAAAAAAATATTTTATTTGCTTTTTATATTTTTAAAGATGGGTTTTTTTCCCAAAATTTAGTTTTAGTAAAGAAAAAGTTTGTCTATATTGTCTATATCAAGTTTTTATCATCATTATCATTTATCATTTTACTTAAAACCACTTGTTAAAAAAAAGAATAAAAAAATCTATAGGGAAAAGTAAAAAAAAATTTGCTTTTTTTTTATTTAAATAAAAATGCATTGTGAATTTTGAAAGCAAAAGCCGCAATTTTTTTTACTAAAAATCTAAAAATAGTCCTGCAAAAAGTATCATACAAAGTATTTAAAACTCAAATTTAGTCTGTAAAAAAACTGTGCAATTTAATTTTAAAAATTTTCTAATACATATACTGTTTTACACAATTGTAGAGATTTTACACCGAGTAAATTTGGGTGACACATGCTATGTGTCACTATCAAATTTAGGCCCTTTAAAAAAAATAAATAAATTGAAAATGGAGTTTTAAATTCATTTTTTTTAATCTATTTATCTGGCTCAAATATGCAAATATAACTCATGATTATAGGAAACAGATACGCTGCAATTACTAGTAGTATCCGAACTTGACTTTTTTCATGAATTTTTCGGTAAGGTAAGGGCACCAAGAGCTTAAGGCGAATTCTTACTATTGAATTGTACCGAAAATTAATTGTGTTCAAATTGGGATTAAATTTTATTAGCCTTAGCTGTAACATAGTTCACTTGTGTACCCCATTTAAGGTTATTTTTGATTTATATTCTGAGATCTCTTTCGCATACTTATTTATTAAGTGGAAATAAATCAATTTTGTAATCATGTTTTGAGTTATTACGATCAGAATGGACAACTTTTCATTTCTTGACATTAAGCTGAACAGACCAGCGCTAATTTATTATAACGTTCTCAAACTAGATAAAATTCTAAACAATATATAATTTTTATTTTATGAATATTAAGACAACAAAAATTAAAATTTTGAAAATTATTTGAATAAACTATGAATATTTTAAATATTTTTGTCTAGAATAAAAATTTAAAAAATCTTAAAAAAAAATCTTAAATTTAATAAAAAAAAAAGAAGCTTTTGAGATTTATTCATAAAATATAAAATATGAGTTATGAAAATTTTTAAAAAAGTATTTTCGATTGGCACTTTAAAACAATAATTTTTGAGAAATTCTAATTTTTTAATAAAATTTTTTTTTCAACTCGGTAAAAATCTTAGTAAAAACCTTAGACTGTAGCATTACTTTAATTATTTGATAGAATAAAAACTCTATAATGAATTTTATTTTGCTTCTAAAAAAAAAGCAAACTATTTAAAGTTATTAATGCAAAATAAATTAGCATATTTCCAAAATTTGCCTCCAGACTTAACTAATGAATAAATTTTTGCCATTAATTTTGCCAAAATATTTAGCCAGAACAAAACTAACCGTTTACAATCGACTAGCATCAATAACAACATCGAACACAACTCGAACAATACCGCCTTTGATATGGCTGATAGCCAAACCAATTACCAAACTTGGAGCAATAATTGCCGGCCGAGGCTTCCGTAAATGGTGGACCTCATTGCCTAAAATGAAACGAAAAATTTTCTTAGCTCATCTCAGACGTCATCGTGTACGCTATGGGTCCGCCATCGGTATAACTACATTTACTGGCTTTGTCTACTACGATTATCATATTCAAGAGACGCCACTCACAGGCAGAAAACGCTTCATCTTATTCACTAATGAACAATTAATCGAAATTGAGAAACTTGAACAAGAACAACTGTTTACCATATATGAAAAAGACATTTTAGATCCATATTCGCCCTATGTTAATAGAGCTATGCGCGTTGCCAATCGCTTATTTTCAGCCAACAAAGAAATGCCCGAGGTAGATTGCATTAATTGGAAATTGACTGTGATAGATGCTAATTTAATAAATGCCGTGGCTTTTCCAGTAATTTTGTTTATTTTTACAAATCTAAAAAATTTTATTATTTTGTTTAGAGTGGTGATTTAATAGTGTTTTCAGGATTATTGGACTTTGTCGAAAATGATGATGAATTGGCAATTATCATGGCTCATGAAATGTCACATGTAATAAATTTTAAAAAAAAAAATTTTTTCTAAATTATTATACCTAGGCAGTTCTTCAACATGCGGTAAATTTAAAGTTTATTTAGGAACATGGATTGAAATTTAAAAAAAAAGGCTGAGGAAATAAGTCACAGTCGTTTGTTGGATGTGATATCAATAAGCTTAGTGCTGGTTGTATGGGCATTTTTGCCAAGTGATCTAACAGCTGCAATCGGTCAACTAGTTGCTGATAGACTTTTAAAATTTACGCTTGAACTGCCGTACAGTCGTGAGCTGGAAAGAGAAGCTGACCACGTTGGACTGATGTTTGCGGCAAAGGCCTGCTTTGATGTCAGGTACAGTCCGGTTTTTTGGAGAAGAATAGGCCTCGCTAATCCAGAGATAATACCTGAATTTTTGTCTACTCATCCGGCCAATGAGTCCAGGGCCCAAGAGCTTGAGGCTCTCATACCGGCGGTGAGAATTTTTCATCTATTTTATTTTCTAAAAGAAATTATATTTTTTTATTTTTCAAAGGCTCTGAGACTTCGCCAAGAATGTAATTGCTATGAACTTCCACCCCATCTTGTACCTCCAAGACCGCATTTGAAAATAAAAAAAATTCGAGTTTAAAAAATGCATTCAGGCTTCTGTATAGCAAAAGGTTAGACGAAAAATTTAATCCAAAAGCACTGAAAAAAAATACTGTTTCCTTAACTTTTTATTTAAAAAGAAAAAAGCAAATAAAAATTTTTTTTTTTTTATTTTAAGAAATAATTGGTAATTGTTTAGTATAACTTTTTTTAAATTATCTAATTTCAAAATTTAAATAAAGATCAATAATATTTGATGACTCAAACAATAATTTATTTTAAAAACCAGACTAATAATCTATGTGAATTTAATGAGCAAAGAAAAAATATGATGTCACAGGAAAGTTACTTATATCCTTTTATTTTCATCACTTTTTTTAGGCGTACAGCTTTCAATATCCCAAGTAATGTTTAAAAAGGCTCTATATTAACTTATCAGACTAAAAAACAGCCGATTTATTTTGCAATATTAATAAAAATAGCAGCAAATCGACTAATAAATTCAATTGATGATGTATGAATGATTGCTTGCCAGAACAAATAACTTTGTTGATGCCAGATGGTTACACAACCATCCATCTATTTACTCTTTAGTTGATTAGTTCAGAGAAGAACAAAAATGAGAAAATAAAATTATTGAACTCGAAACTGGTGTTCAATACAGTATGTTGCAAAAGTTTAGAAATTAATTATTTTATTTATCTAAATTTTTTTATAAATTGAATTTTACAATTATTAGAGTGCAAAAGAAAAAAAATAAAAGCACTAATTTGAAAATTATTTTTTTCTCTTCAATTAACCATCTGTTGAACTCCTATTTGATCCAAATGACCCTTGGGTTTTTCAACAAGATGGGGCTTCAGCCCATACCGCTCACTCAGTGAGCGACTGGTTCAAACAACAGAACATTGAGGTTCTACCATGGTATGCCCGTTCACCAGATCTCAA
>PJRA01000313.1:371124-386943 GCA_016987375.1 Brachionus koreanus | reverse complement strand
TTTGTTTTTTTTTTTTGTTTTTTTGCTTAAATTAAATTAGACTATAAGTAATACTATTGCCTATTAAAAATTCGTACATTAAAATAATTTATATAAATTTAATAAGCAAACACTAAAATTCAATCAATAAATCATGCAAAATTAATTAAAAATCAACTTTTAATTTTAATACTAATCTGAAAAATTTTGATTTGCAATTTTTGATTTAAGTTTTTAAAAAATCACAGAATTAAAAATAAAACAAACAATAATGCTAATTTTTATACAGTGTAAAACGTTTTCTCGGACAATTGGTCTTCATTATCAATATTTGTGCTTCGAGAATAGTTTTTGTACAATATAGTCAAATTTTCATATTTGGAGCTGCCGTTCATTTGTTTCTTCTTGTTTTCATGAGCTTTTCGAATCGCCCTCAAATATGACTCTAAAATTCGGTTCTCTTCGCTTAAATTGTAGCTAAATTTTCTCATCGATGGATGGACAAGAGATGAGCTAGATTGTCTTATTTTTCGCTTGTTAGAAAATAGAGAGGCATACTGCGAAGTTGTAGGAATACCAGTTTCTTTTTTTATCACAATATCAGCACCAAAGACTACATCGAGCTTTATTTTTTGCACTGACCGTGGCCTAAACTCGGGATTTTTTATCACATTTTTGAGCAAATTCGAGTCCAACAACGACTTGTCCAAGCATCCGCTTAAATAAAAGTCGTGCGACGAGTGCAAAATGAATATCGAAATCATTTCGTCATTTTCTTCCGCACTGGTTTCAACCGAAGACTTTTCTTTTATTGAGCTTTGAGCGACATTGTCCTCGGTATCCGGATTAGTGGACGAAAATCTTTCGATCAAATTTGACTTTAGCTTTTTGGCTGTTTGTTTCATAAATGTTGGCGTTTGCTTGGGCTCGTCATTAATTTTAGCGCTAGTCATTGGCAAACTGGTCTCAACATCAGCATTTTTGGATTTTTTCCGACACGACTCGTTCTCCGATTCGTCCGAGTCGTTCGATTTGTCACTTTCGGTTGAGATTGAGCAAGAGCGTGATGATCGAGACGACTGAGAGAACGACGTCGAATTTCTAGCCAAATCGACAGGTAAATTCAATTTTTCGTTAAAAACATAGCTTTCTAACACATATTCATATATTTTCTTGTAGTATTTTATCATATTTGTTTGCTTTTGGTCACTGTACATGCTGAGAATATGGAGAATTTTTTTCAACAACTTTCTATTGTTTAGTGGAAAAGATAGATGCCGCTTGACGCACTTATCATCGGCGTCTTCGCTGGCCACATTGCTTTCAATGACTGATTTAATGCTATCAGGACTCAATTTTATTTTGTTGAAGTAAATTGCATGAAATTTTCGCAACAAGTTAACAAAAAACTCAATATTGTAAATTAAGCCTGTTTCTTCCATTTGAACTAATTGTCCGCTTTTGCTTAGTTGATTAAGCACATTGTGTTCGATTAAATAGGACAAGTATTCAAATGTGCCGTTGAAAAAGCCTTTTACATAGTTGAGATCAATGTCGTTTGTCATGCTGATTGGAACAAGATCACACGTGCTTGTTTGAGCGTCTTTTTTTGCTTCTCTGGTCTCGTTCGGTGGTTTATTCGTCTCGTCCGTACTTGTGTATTGGCCGAGTAGCTCGTGCAAATGTTCCACATACAGTATTGCGATATCGACTATTTTTATCTTGTCTACTCGTGTATTGCCTTGGTTGACTTGATTGCGAAATGTTTCTGGTATCAGTGAACATAAACGGTTAAGCGAAAAATTCATGCGGTCACGTCTGGTTTTTTCGACGCGACGATGTGCAAACGGGTCCTTGAAAAAAAAAATTATTTTTAATTTATATCCTTTTTTATTAAAAAAAAAAAAAAAATTCAATCTTTTTTACTAATAAAATTGATAGAAATAGTTTGCTGAAATTTTTATTTTTTTATTGATTTTTAGGAGTTTTTTTTACTGTAAAATTCACAACAGATCGAAAAATCTGTCAAGACATAAATTTTGACATGTCTCCACTAATTCTTTACTGGATGTTACTAAATTTTCTAGATAACCCACCACCTTTTTGACAAATATAAAGCTATCTAAATTAGGAGAGGGCAGATAAAAGTCGAATATTCATTATCAAAACAGAATATCACTCATTTCCAAGAAGTTATAGATAAATAGAAGAAACAATTTTCCAAATCTGCTTCGATCCAAACATACTCTTTTGGTTACGCATAAAAGAACTATGTATTGTGTGTGACATTAAAGAGAACAAAGAAGAAGAGCTAGAAACAAAAAGCATTCTTAGAGGCGTCTACTTAGAAAATTAAGAACCAAAGCGTCATTTCAAGCTGCTACTGTTTTTGATATTGGTGTTGTTTTTCAAAACACAATCACTGTTAATCAATTCTTGGGTTTCTTTTTGTGACATGACAAAAAATTTTTGACAATAATTTTTTTGAGTCTTATTTTTTTTTTTAAGCTACTCGGCTTAACTTCTTTACGTTAAACCAAATTTTTATTTGAAACAAAATAAATTAAATAAGAAATTAGCTAATAAAATCAAAAAAGAAACTTGCTTAATTAAATTTACTTTTTTTTAGCAATAAAAATAAAAATATTGACAATAGTACAAATTCTAGAATATACTGGTAATAAACAGCCATTAAAAAACAAAGAAGGCGACAAAAAATTGATTGATTCAACTAGGACTAGTGAAGACAAATGGAATCAATTTCGCTTGTAGCGAAAACCTTATGATAAAAGACTGGCTCGAGAAATGAATCACAGAGGCTCAGTGAGATATAATTATTAAACAAATCGCTGTGTAAAATCATGCGACAGTTTATCAGTAAATGCAATTAGTGCGAAAATTTTAGAAATCTTTGGAATGATGAGAAGCAAAGTCTGCCTTAAAGTTAATAATTGTAAACGCTTTTGAGCGTTAGTCAAAATTGAAATATGTATATTTCCGTTACTACTTCTCTTAGAACCACTAATTCAGATGAATTATAAAGTCTATTTGTTTAAAATTGAGTTCAAAAATATAAAGAAAAAATCTTGCTTTATCTTTAAGAAAAAGGCTAATTTTTTTGTTTTAAAAATTCATAAACTTTATGCAACACTTTTGCATTATAAAATATCAATTAAAAAAAAATCAAACTATATTTTTATTTATTTAAATAAATAAACTCATAAGATATCAATTCTTATGATATCAGTAGAGTTTTATGTTTAGCTTTTATAAGTAATATCACGTTTATTTAATACACGTTTTTAAATCAGAGTGATAAATACCTTTGCTTTTTTTTTATCATTAAAATTTTCTTAAAATGATTATAAAAATTTAAGTGATTTAAACAAAGCAATTTCAAAACTTGATTTCTTTATCAAAAGCTTAAAATCAAATAAAAAATTTGTTCAATTTAAAATAAAAAGACTCAATAATGAATGAAAAATTTACTTTATTTTTCCAAAGCGAATTTCTCATTTTTTAATATGCCTTTCATTTTTCAAGGTAATTATCATAGACCTTTTTTTTTTAATTTTGTTCAAGACAATTAAACAAAAAATCTTGTTCGTGTTCGCATTATGTGAAAAATAAAACAATTCAATAAATTGAAATCATAAACTGATCACGTTTTTCAGTAAAAAATAAAATCTATTTTAAACATTAACATAAAATTACTAATTTATTTATTTTTTAAAAGATAAAATAAATTTTGAATTTAGTCGTTGTAAAATTAGATTTATTTAATTCAATAATATCAAGAAAATTGCTGGAGATTAGAGAACAAATAATTAAAATATTAAATTTAAATAACACCAAGTCCAAAAAGTTCATAAAGTTTTTTTTTTTTTTTTAGCATCGCCTTAAAGGCGTTCATTGAAATAATAAATAAATAAATTTAAATTTTTCTCAAAGACTTTACCTCAGTTTTATAAGCAAATAAATTAGAGATGGTGATCGCTGTAATTTTTACATTAGCAAAAAACACTTATGAAAAACACGATTGTTGAGGAACTATCGATCATTTTGACCTATGCCTGATCAAAAATGGCACGGCACTTTCCTTAGATCTGAGGCTTTTATCCTCAGATTATTAGCTATTACTATTTATTACTAATTATTATTTAGTTTACATTATTTAAATAAGTCTTAGCTATAAATTTTTTTATTGAAAAAATTTTAAGCCTTACATGTATACTCTAAAATTTTCTAAAAATTAAATTGATAAATTTTAATTCTACTTATTTGATTTAAGACAACTGAAGAAACCTCATAGGTAAAATAGTGCGTACTTGTGGGTACTTTTTGGAAAAAATTTCTAAATAAAATTTTATCCTTTAATTACTAAGCTGATTATTAGCATTTGCTAATGTTTTGATTTGATTCTTAAATCATTTATTTACTCCGGCTTATTTGTTTAAAAACGTGATCTAGGCTTTAAATACCAAATTTAACACGAGTCAAAGATAAGTAAATATAACAAGAAAATAAAGGTTAATTATTTGAAAAAGGGCTTTAATTTGTTCCTCAAGGAAAAAATTATTTTCCAATATGATTTAAATTTTTTTTTCAATTTTCATGTTCTAATGTCATACTAGTTGAATAAAATATTTTAATTGAAAAAAAAATCAACGAGTTTAAGTTCAATTATGAAGAACGTTTTTTAAAACAATCATTTTTTTTATTTTAATATAACAATATTTTTTTACTTAGTTTATTAAAACACTACCTAATTATCTCCTATTATGAAAGTAAATATTTATTGTTTAACTTGAAATTATAGAAATATGCTAGTAAAAAAAAAAATCAATCCTAAAATTCTTTACATAATTAAATTTAAATTATTCCCTGAATTTGTTTGAACATAATTAATTCCATTGACGCTTAACTTCCACCACCACCACCCGCACTTTTGTATTTATAACATAACTGAATTAGAGGTCAGTTTAAACTACACTACTTGTTGACATTCAAATGAATATATTTATAATCTAATAAGCACTTACAGTGTGCTCTTTCCTGAACAAAATTCAAATAAACTTACTCTTATGGGTTTTTTTTTTAAACTGTTGGGAAACATGGAGTCCGGATTTCCTTGACTATTTGAACTATCGTTTAAATCAAGCAAATTGCTGGTTCCACTATTCATCAATTGGTACTGACTACCAGCTAAAGCCTCTGCTCCGTACATTTTTCTTCCGTTCGAGTTAGTTCAAACAAATTTAATTTTTAGCATTTAAAAGTCTATTTAAATATCTAAAACAAAATTTTTATTATATATGATTTATTTAGACAACAAAGAAAAAAAGTAAAACATTTTTAGATAACTTGAGCGAAAGCAACAACAAAAAATTAAATAAAATGAAAGAAAAGAAAATCAAATATTTTCTTATGGTCTCTCTGGTTTAGTGTTGTTTGCCTCCCTCCATTTCGATCATAATAATTCTTGTGATTGGTGTCAAAATATAAAGATATAATTTCTTGTATTTTTTTTTTTTTCATTTTTTTTTTTATATTTATAATTTTAGTTGGGCTAATTTAAGAAACTCGAAAACAACTCAAATAATAAAGCAGTCTTTTCAAAATAATTTATTATAATTTCAAACAAGATTTTAAAATATTTAAATTGCCTGAACCAAATAATAGATTCCCATTGGCAAAGAGAAACATAGCTGGAGCAAAAAATATTTATCTCACGTGCTATTTATCTATTAGAAATTCAACTCATCTTAGTTCTTATCCAACTAGTTGATGATTAGCTTGAGTATTTCAGAAACTTTTCTATCTTGAAGCCAATCAACTCTTCTACGCTATTAACCAAATCGAATTTAGATATGTTCGATTTATTCTCTTTCCAGATGAATAATTATCTAAAACACTGGTTGTTTTTCATTTTGAATTTTGCTCGAATGAAAATACCTTATGTGCTACAAATGTTGGGTTAGCCGATCTAATTTCAGCGGGCCTTTCGCAAGTTGTTCCCTAACTTCTCACTTCTTTAATTTGCTACAGTGTTTTATTTAGTATAGCCGAATACACAAACAAAAAAAACAATTAAACAAATTGTTTTATTAATAATTTATAGAGGCAAACAAAAAATAAATATAAAGATTAATTGATTATTATGCTTGAAACGTGATACCCAAGAGAGAGAGAAAAAAAATTCAAATTCTATTACTGAAATAAATAAGCTTCAATGAAAATAAAATAAAAAAAAAAGTTTAATTTTTAATGAAAAGCTCTAACCTCTATTTTCATAATTTCGATCAGAAAAATGTATCACGTTTTATATCTGCTTCTTTCTAATTTTTGATTGCTGTAGCTGATTTTTCGATAGCGCTTTTACTTTTCTTGACTTGCCTTATCTGCATAGTGGCTATCATTCCCTAATCACGTGACGTGACATTTTTTTTCATATTGATTTGGCTTCTAAATTAGAATTCAGCAATTTTCGGAATAACAAACATATTAAAATAATACTTGTAAAGCATAATTAGAAATTATAATTTTCGTAAATATATAAAAATTCAATGATCAGAATTTTATACTCAAGTGAAATAGCACACGCATCTAAAACTAACAATGCTTGATTTCTTTCAAGTTGAAGATGCTTCATTGATAACATGGTCTCACGCCGTAAATAGCAAAATAAAGCTACACGACTCATTAAAAAGTAGTTTTATGATGCATTGAATTATAAAGGCATTTTTTTTTGTATATTTTTAAACTTTGTTGTTAAAGGCGAATGCAATTTTATCGAAGCAGATGTAATTTTCGATGAACAGAAGCACGATGAGCCAATAATGGCTCATCCGCCCGATGATAGCAGCGATTTGACCTTTTGCGAGTTTATTGAAACAGCGAAAAGCAGTCGCAAAGGTCTCAAACTTGACTTCAAAAGCTTAGAGTCTGTTAAACCGTGCTTAGACTTCTTGAACAAAATAGATCTTGACCTGCCAGTTATACTGAATGCGGACATATTCCAGGGCGACAATTCGCCCAGTGTTAAAATAGACGCGGATATATTTGTGCATACATGCATCAGTGAATACCCGAGAGGAATTCTATCGTTGGGCTGGACAAGTAGGCCATGCTCGCACGCAATTTATTCTAGTGAAAACGTGCGTCAAGCGGCTGATTTTTGCCATAAGTTTAATCTAAAAAATTTTCATTTCGCAGTCAGACTCACATGGTCAACTAGGTCTATACAAAATTTGCTCCATTTGCATCACTTAACTAATTGTTCATTCACAATTTGGTCTCATGACAATGATCAATTAAGCTCGAAAGAATCCTTGCTATTGTTTAGGCATTTTTTCGCCAAACAATATTTATTCTACGATTTGCCTACTAAACTTATAAGCTACTTGAATGAGAACAAAAACGAGTGTAAATCTATTCTGCTCAAATCAAGTGACGACTTGATAAGGTCTTATTTTTTAGACGACAAAATCGAAGTCTAAAATTTTGTTATTATTTTTATTCATTTTTTTAAACTAAATAAATTAATTTTCAAGATTTTTAATCAAAAAGCCCATGTCTCGCCATTAATTTAGATGACTTTGAGGCTTAATATTGAAATCAAAATTTAGATTTAAAGATAAAGAAAAAACTAAATGGAATAAAATTTTGCCTAAATTTTTAAAATAGGTCGAATTAGTTTTTGAAAAAATAAATCTAACTACGAATTTGCCCTAGAGGGTTTTGATTTTTAGGCCAAGTCAAATAGTAAAGATGAGAGATCAAGACTTAAAGAGGCTTAATCAGATTTGTGTCGAATAACTAGCACTTTTAAGAATAAAATTTTATTTTAATTAAATTATGAGGACAAAATTCTGTTGCTGAATTTTTATTTTTTTTAAATTAAATTTTTAGGTAAAAATTTTTTTCTCTAATTTTTAATTTGGAAAATGAGCGCTCAAACAAACATTGTTTTAAAAACAAATTTAAGTATTTTAATCTTTAATCAATGCTCTTAATAAAAACAAAAAATAATAAGAAATTATTTGGGGAATTTTTAGAGTCTAATTTAAAAAATACAGTTTCACAAAAAACAATTTTAAAAGAAAAAAATTGCTGCTTGATATTTAATTAGAGTATACATCATGGAAATCTATCATGCAAGTGTCATTTCTGATCTTTTAAAAACTGATGTGACATGGCTCTTTAAGCATACTCTTTCATAGCCATAAATTTTTATTTGCAGACATTTTTTATAGCTTAGCATTATTTTTTTAAAAATTCATCTTATTACAAACAAAATACTAAAGAGATAGAATCAAAAATTTAAAACAAACATTTTAGACAATACAATGAAAATAATTTAAAATTGATAGTTTAAAAAAATCAATTATTATATTGAGAGATATTTATGATATTTATTCTCCCAAGACCAAAGCTATGCTGATAAAATTTCCGATTTCATTCATAAAAGTTTGAAAAAAGTTTTATCGATCGGCAACTTGCTTCTTTAGATTATAAATTAAAAGAAAATAATTAAATTTAAATTTAATATTTATAATTGTTTAATCAAACAACAAGAAATTTTTTTTTAGTGAATAATAGCTGAGAAAATTACAGAATAAACTTGTTTAACTAAGTGATGCAAAATGCACTTGAGGTTTTTTTTTTCTTTTGAATTTTTTAAAATAAATTATATTGAGCACACAAAATTGTCTTTTTATTCTCTATTGAGATTTTGATTGTCAAAAAATTGCTTTCATTCTTCTAATGAGCCCATTTTTGTTCTGCTTCTCCAGTATCATAGCCTTAATCTTTTCCATTTCGGCCTTACGGTTAAATTATTGATTTTTTTGAGTTTTCTTCACCTTTGTAGGTTATTCATTATCGTTCATGATACTGAAATCATGTCCTCCCATTACTGACTTACAAATTTAATTTTTTTATTTCTTATCTCTGCCTTTTTTTCACCCATAACCAAAAGACACTATGAACATGCCTATCATATTCATTATTCAATTGAGATTTGGCTTTATAGAAATTGCTCAGACAGATCTTTCCTGTTATAGAGTTTCCATGAAGTTTTTTTTAATTATAACTGAGTGATAGTTTTTAAATATTTCAATACCAAAGTTAATTTCAATTATGACAATATTTTAAGATACCTCATTTTGTTTTTTTTTAACACCAGAAAGTCCGGCTGATCTTTAATAAAAATATCAAATTTATTTATGTATTCTAATTAAATATTCGTTCTGAAAATTAATTGAATTTTTTTTAAGAATTAAAAACAAGATGTTTATGAAGTGTTTTATAAAATTTTATTTCTATTTAAAAATATTTATGAAATCAAAAATGACTAAGCTTTTTTAAAAATGAAACAAACCTGAAAATAAAAAACATTCAAACTAAAAAAATTGAGCTAGAGGATGTTCCTTGTGGTGCATTAAATATTTATTTTTTTAAAATATGAACTTTTTTGAAAAAGACTGTTCTGAAAATCTAAAAAAATACTTGTTCAAAAAAAAAATTTTTCATTAATCTTGAGAACGAAAATGGCAATTAAAAGTTTAAATTTTGAAATTTTTAACAATAAAATATTTCAAATTATACAAAAAATAAAAAAACAATCTAAAGAAACTGAGCAAATTGATTAAAATGAAGAATGGCATTTACTTAAATCTTTTTTTAAAATATATTTAAAACCGAATAAACTCAAATTTAAGTTTGTCGGTTGTATTCAGATTTTCAATACACAAATTAACTAATAAAATTTAATTCTTTGTTAAATTTTTCAAAAAAATTTTGTCGTTTTCATTTTTGTTCTAAAGCTTATGCTTCATTAATTTCTTCTAGAATATTAATAAGGAACCACAGTTCCATCCTCATCTCGACTGCCTTCTTTTTTTCTAGTTTTTCAGCTTTGCATCCTGCTTTATTTATTTGATTGATCAAAATGCAAGTCCCATATATGCAAAAAAAGCATTGTCATCCAATAATGGGAAAGTCCATCAAATATGATCTTCCAATTTCCATTTTTTGTCAGAATGTTTCATCAACTTTTAGTGTTGCTTATTTGAAGAGTAATAATTTATAACCAACTGGTTCTTAATTTATTCAATTTGAGTGAGTTCATAAAGTGAAGATTGTTGCAACTAAGTATGTTGCAGTTTGTTGCACTTACAGAACTAATTAAAAGCATTCAGAAAAAAAGCTATAAGTTTTTTAGCATTAATTTTTGTTCTATTTTTTTATTTTGTACCAAATTTCACAAAACCAAAAAAAAGCTGATTAATTTAGAAATGGCCATGACTCATTTGTTTCTTTAATTATTGAACGATGTTTTTAAAAAATTATTTTTTTCAAAATTCAAATATAAAAATTAATTATTTTTCCAATAAAAAGATAAAAAATTTTTCCTATGCAGACATTTTTATTTACCCTTAAAAAAAAAGATAATTTTAACAATGTTATTTATTTTTTTCAATTATTATTTGATACTTGACGACCTAAAATAAAAAATAAAATGCCGAAATTTTCAATAAAATTTTTAAATAGCATTAAAGCAAGAGAATTTTTTATTCTTTTATTTCTAATCGTTGTTCTAAGGTTCGTAATTCTAAACAATGTACAGAAGAGCAAAATTATTTCTAAGCATAAATTTATTCAATTTGAATGCAGTGAAAATGATATATGTGGTGGATGGGCAGACAGACTTAAGGGACTAATGTCAACATTTGCTTTTTCGTTGATTACTAAGCGCAAATTTTTGATAAAAATGACCAAAAATTGTGATCTGAAAAATATTCTAGAGCCAAATGAAATCAATTGGGATTATGAGACCATGACATCTATGAGCACCGATTCGAAAAAGATTCTCAATTATGCTTGGAATTATGCTCTAAGTGATAAATTAAAAAATGAAACAGAAATTTTATCTAATGAGATAAATAAAACATTGCTTATATTTAAATCAGGTTTTATGTTTTCAGACGCTTTGTCCGAGAATCCAAATTTTAGAGAAAAAATTCAAAATCTTGGATACAATCATTCAGAATTCAAAATAGCCTATCTATTCAGAGAATGGTACAGAAAATTGTTTAAATTAAATAATCGATTAGAAAAAAAATTAGATTTGTTTTTAAAAAGATTAAAACCGACAAGAAAATCGAAGATTATATGTGCTCAAGTGAGAATTGGCGATCCAGGTCATATTGGCCAAACAGACCCAGATGCCTCTTTTGAATTTTGGCATTTTATCAACACAACTTTTTTGCAGCATCAAAATTCTTACAAATATTCCATTTATGTTACGTCAGATACAGAACAAATTAAGCAACAGGCTAAGAAATATTTTGTTGATCGCAATGTTTTTTACAATGAGAAATCAAGTGTTCATGTGGAAAAAAAATCAAAAGAAAAGGGATGTCAAAACTTGGAGAATGTAATTTTTGACTTTCACTTAATGCAGTATTGTGATATTGGTGTGGTAAGTCATTCAGGTTTTGGTATTTTGTCAATGTGGAATAGAGCTCAGCCCTTCAAAAATTTGTATGTTTATACTAAAAAAGATCAAAAAAAATTTAAAAACAATTACTGGAATAGAAAAAATTTAACTTTTATAAAATATTCTAATCTTTCAGATATTTATTTTATCTAATTAAAATTGTAAAATTTTTGTTTTGAATAAAAGTCAAAGAATTTTTGCTTTGTTCTACTGAATTTATTTGATTAATGATTGTTTTTTTTAGTTCTTAAAAGCAACTCCAGTTAATTAAAATATTATTATTTAAAAATGGTTAAGGAAAGATTAATAAAGCCAGACATTTCATACAGCCTAAATGTTAAAGAGGTATAAAATTTAAGAATGAATGAAGAATTTATGGGGATATTTGTCAAAACAGGATGCTCTTCGTTGATTTCTCATATCTGTGGATTGTCAAAAACGAAAGCTAATAAGCTAATATTTTTTGTATAAATCTAAAAAATTTTATAATGCATTCATCAATATATATGCCAGTACATTGTATGCGATCGAGGTACATAACAATTTTTAAAAACTTAAAAAAAAACATATATGTGCTAAATTAGAGTCTTTATTTTTTTTGAAAAATTAAGTGTACATATAGCTTCAAAAGAATAGCTAAACGTTAGAAGTTTTTTTTATTATTTTTGGTTTAAATTTTTGAAAATTGTGTTTTCTGGAACCTATCACTATATCATAGTATTTTTCTAGTATTTTTGTTGTTTTTTTATGATACGAATCTTGGTACTGATTAAATTTAATTTTCTTTTTTTTGCTTAAATATTCAATAGCTTTATAAAACCATAAATTATATTAGCATTCAGAATTTTAAAAAATAATTTTCGATTGATTAAATGAAATAATATTTATTGGCAGAATTATGAATTTTTTTATGGAAAAAAAATAAAATTAGCGGAAAAAATATATTTAGACTAATTTAATTAATAAAAAGCGCAAAAGTAAAATAAAAATCATCATCAATTACTGGTACGAAACCATTTTTTCCAGCCTTAATTTAGTCCAAGCTCAGTTAGATCATTTTTGATTCTATTTGGCTGATTTTTTAATTGTAAATCTTCTTCACTATGTTTTCATGTTTCATTCTGATAATGTTGCAAAATTCATCAATAATTATCATTTAGCTTTTTTCCATGCTTTGTTTTTGTCAATGCTTCGGCTTTATAAATTAGTTTGCACATATTATAAATTTTTAAATTTGTTCTGTCCATGTGGCTTTAAACTAATTTAAATAAAAAATAAATTGTTGGGTATGTTGTGTTTTATTTTATTAAAAATAAGTTTAAATAAAAATAATAAAAATAAGAGCTAAGCTAATAAATAGACAATTATTCTAGCTATTATTATTATTATTATTATTATTATTATTATTATTATTATTATTTTTCAATGAACGCCTAGTAGGCGATGTAAAAATAAGACATTCATTTAATTCAGAAAATTAATATTTAATCAAATCAATCAATTAATTTATTAAATTGATAGTAATTAATTCATTATTTGTAAAGAAAATCAGCAAATTTAACTTTTTTAAAAAAATTATTTTAACTCTGAAAATTAATATTTAATCTAATCACTCAATTAATTTATTAAATTGATAGTAATTGATTGATTATTTGTAAAGAAAATCAGCAAATTTAACTTTTTTAAAAAAATTATTTTAATTCAGAAAATTAAAATAAAATTTAAAAAATTTATCACAATAAGAATAGTAATATATGCTAATTTAAAATTAAATTTTTTTTTCAAATTTTTTTAATTTCGTTAGTTATTAAGAGGTGTTTTCAGGTCGATTCAATCTTCGTTGGAAACATAACTTTGGTAAATTTTGGCAAATATTTCTTCCTTTTTCAAGTGTCCATTTCTTATAAAAGGATTCCGTAAATTTTACTAGCATTTTTCTTAAGTTTTCAATTCTAATATTTTCTATGCATGTTCGTATTGAGCCAGTAATACCACTGTTATTTTTTTCCAAATTTCTTTAAGTTTATAGTTAATTAATGGAATTAAAACATGATAATCCAGTTCATCGCATTCTAGATAATCAGTCATCTTCTTTAGACTGGATTTGTTTCTTAACTTTTTGGTCTTGCCATCCCATTCACCTAATTCTTTCAGTATTTTTTTGGTCAGGTCATTACTAGCTATAATTAACAAAAAAATTGTCTAGGTAAGGTAAAAAATCCTGTCTAAGAGTTGTCAAATTGACTTTCTTGTTTTTTATATAATAAAATTAAATAAGATGGGACTGAAAAATAGTCTTAAGATAAAAATTACTAAAAATTCAAGATAACATTTAGAATTATTTCAATTAAGAAAAATTGTTTTTTTTTTATCATTTAAAAGTTTTAAAGTTAGCTATCATATTCAACTAGGTCTTAAAATAAACTTGAAATATTTCATAAAAATTAAATATAACTTAATTACTGTTGAATTAGACAAAATAAATTGTATGTATCAAAAAAAAATTTTAGATACAAAAAATTTATCATAATAGTTCAGATTTACATTTTTAATACACCTAAATTTAATTTATTTAATTAAATGTTTACAGTTGTTAGGAGGCAAAGCCTAATTATCAAATTATGGTATCGCTCATGTCAAAAAATTATGCTGAATTTTCTAATATATATAAATAGTCTCAAAAGAGAAAAAAAAATCAAATATTTTAAACGCAAATGAGCCTAAATTTAGATTTTTTAACTTTGCGAAGCATATTCTATTTGCTTCGACCAAGTGAGACTTATTACAAAAATGTATCCGAAGTGCCGGACTATACGGCCAAGGCGTTCAACATATTTTTCTCTTTTATCATCATAGAACAAATTATACTGCTAATTCAAAATCAAAAAATTTGCTTTCGTCTAAACGACACTGTAATTGATTTTTTTTTATTAATAAATAATAAAATTAATTTTTTTTTTGTCTCAGATTAGTTCATTGAGTGCAGGAATAATATCGATTCTTCCAAGGTATTTTATCCTAACTTTAGTTTAACCATCAGAAAAAATTTTTTTAATTTTTTTTAAAGTTTATATTTCAGAAAAATTTACCTAGTTACATATATCTGGTTCTATGAACACTTCAATATAGTAACGCTAAGCTACGACTCAGTTTTAACATATGTAGTAGCGTTTTTGCTCATTGATCTTGGCTACTATTGGTTTCATCGAGCAGCCCACGAGATAAATTTGTTTTGGGCAGCTCATCAGACCCATCACAGTTCAGAAGAATACAATTTCACCACTGCTCTACGACAATCGGTGTTTCAGCAGTACACCAGCTGGATGTTCTATCTGCCCTTTTCACTTATAATTTCGCCTTCCATTTTTCTCGTCCATGCTCATCTAAACACCATTTACCAATTTTGGATTCACACCGAAATAGTTGATAATTTAGGATTTTTCGAATTAATACTAAACACTCCAAGTCATCACAGAGTCCATCATGGCCGCAACCCGTACTGCATAGATAAAAACTACGCTGGTGTTTTAATCGTTTGGGACAGATTGTTTGGCACATTTCAGCAAGAGACCAATGACGAACAGCTTGCCTATGGTCTTGTACATCCACTTAGAACATGGGATCCAATATTTGCTCAAATATTCAATTATAGATATATTTTTAGGAAATTCAAAAAAGCTGGCAGATGGTCGGAGCGCTTTGGCATTTTGTTCAAGGGGCCTGGATGGGTGAAAGGTTCACCGCGTCTTGGTGATAGAGACGCTCTACCACCGGTCAAATATCCAATCAAAAAGTTTAATGTAGATATTGGATTTTTGATGAATGTCTATGTGGGACTTCATTTTAGCTTTGCATTGATAATGTTCTCGGTTTTATCAAATATAAAGGTAAATAAAAATGCTTCTTATTCAATTAAAAAAAAAAAATTTTTGTTTTTATTTTTTAGCAAACAGAGCCGTTCTATATATCAATAAGTATTGGCTATATGCTGTTTTGTTTGACTTGCTTTGGCAAAATAATGGACAAAAAATCAAACAGTTATGTCTATGAGTTTATTAGAATTGTTTTAAGTGCTGTTGGAATTTATTTTTGTGCCGATTTTTTGCAACAAGTGCTTTATGGATCAAGTATCATATTCATAGCTTACAGCAGTCTTGTTTATCTTAGTTTGGCTGGCTTAACTTTTCATTTTATAAGAAAAATTATGCGATTTTAAATTAGTTAATTATTTTTATTTAGTTATTTATAGAAAATATTACATAGAGAACATAGATTAAGTTTTTTTTTTTCAATTTTTTATTAAAAAAAATGGACTATTAATATAATTTTCTAAAAGA
>PJRA01000313.1:325563-336174 GCA_016987375.1 Brachionus koreanus | reverse complement strand
GGCTATATGGTAATTTTATTTTTATAGATTTTTTATTACTGTTTTTGAATAATTGAATAAAAAGTTGAATTAAAACAAAATCAGTTTTAGTCTGGCATTGTGAAGTTATTTTAAAAGTATTTCTAAACTAACATTCAAAATTAAATTTTAAAATTAACGTATCTAACTACCATAGTTATCTTCCTAGTAAGACATCTTCGCAAGCCTGCTTGTTGTGGCTTATTATTATCATTATTATTATTATTACACTTTTTACAATAAACGACAATGTGAAATTTCATTCAAAATTTTCAAAACAAAAATTAAAAAATTTTACAATTTTTGTTCTAGTAATGAAAAATTTGTTCTATCGGTGAAGCAAAGTGAAATAACTGTTGTTTGACCCATTGCCGAAGTCTACAAAATTTGTGCATCATTAGAACAAAAGTTATAAAATTTTTTAATTTTTGTTTTGAAAATTTTGTATTAAATTTCACATTGCCACAATAAACTTTGTTTAATTAAGCTCTTTTATTTTATACTTTATCAAAATTAATATGCCAAAGTAAAGCCTGTTAAAATGAACCTGCCAAAATATTAATATTTCATTTCTAACTTTGAGGCGTTTTAAATACATACTTTAAAAAAGAATGTTACACAAAAATCATTAGAATTGGTTCAATGATCAATTCTAATATTCATTTAGATAAAGATCTTGAATAGAAATGATCCTCTACTTCAATAAGCATTTCTACTCTAGAACATTTTAATTTATACTTTGACTTTTTATATCCATTTTAAAATTAAATATTTGCAAAATTCAAAAACTATCTAAGTTATTACTATTTATTTTAACGTTAGCTTTTTAATTTTCAAATTTTTTTTCTCTAGGCATAGTTTTAAATTATTTGATTTATATTGTTAAAACCTGAAATGAAGCAGTCTTTATATTTCAAATTCTTTAGTACTTTATGTTACTTTCTTTTCTGCAGTTGTTATTTAATTTTAAATATTATTGCGTTTGTTAAAAAATTTGAAAATTAATTTAATCTCCAATTACGTACCTAAATACCTTTGCCAAGGCAACAGGCTTAAAAAAGGCGAAATTTTTAATATTTAATATTTATTAATATTAAAATAACCTCCTTTAAGGAGAAAAATGTAAAAAATATTACATAAAAAAAATAAAAAAAAAGATAAAAATAATAAAAAATTCATTTTAGTTCAGAAAAAAAAGATTTGGAGAGAAATTATTACGTTTTACATGGATAAAAAAGGCGAATTGATACAAATTGATTTGAAATTAAGAAGATGCCCTTGTCCATCTTAGCACAAATGTTATATATACAGGCATATAATTAGTGTTGCATATAATAAAGGATTATTCAAATCCTTTTAAGTTGAAGCTTGCGAAATCACTTTAGCAAAATTAACAAAAATTTTTACCATTCAATGTGAAATTTAACTTTTTTATGTGCTAAAAAATTACCTAAAATTACAAATAATAATTTTTGAGTAATTTTTTTTTTAATTGAGTCTTTTTTTTTGACTGAATAAAAAAAAAATGACATTTTAATATCATTTTTTTTTATATTTTTAAGCTTGTTTTTTAAATTATTCTTAATTTTATTTAAAACAAATTCCATTTAAAAATTTAATAAAAAGTTAAATTTCAAATTTTCAATAATAGACGAAATTAAAAAACGCTGTTTTCAAGACTAAATTATTTCAAAATTTTGGTTTAAACTTAAGCACATTAATTGAGAAAAGAAAACTTGAATAATAATTAACTAAAGAAAAAAAAAAAACATAATTATCATTATTTACACAATTAATTTTGAGCTGTTTCAAAAACTTGTCTTAAATTTCTGTAAACTTCTTTACTTTATTTTTCTTTTTCTTTAACATCGCCTTAAAGGCGTTCATTGAAATAATAAATAAATAAATAAAATAAATTAGTTCTTCTAATAATAATAAGCTACGTCAAGCAGCCTAGTAAAGTATAAGCAATTTGCCTCGATGTACTTTACATTATTTTACTTTGATCTAACTACTACTGCTATTGCTTTGAAGACATCTAGGGTAGCTAAATGCATAGAAGTCTATTGTTATGTAATAAAAATGACTGTAATAGTATGGCTTTACTATAATTAGAACAATTTTATAAAATAAATAAATATAAAACTGAAATGTATAACTACTTCCAACATTATACTTTCCGAGACCTTCAATAAACTTAAACTAACAACATTTTTCTAACAATTTTTGATTATTTTTTTAAATTTAAATATAAAATGCTTTGATAATTTATTTTTTTTTCAACTCCAAGATACTTTGGCTCGGTACAGATTAACTTACTTTTTTATTTTAAAATTAGATACAGCAATAATAAAAAATTTTCAAATTTAGAAAAAAGTCATACTTGATTTAAAGAAAGCTTTTTAAGACGGTTTTGTTCGCTTGACTCTAGGCATATTTGAGAGAAGCGCACTGATTGCCAAATTTTATTACAATATTTTTTAGCATCTTGAAATAAATTGATATCAATATTAATGTTATCATCTAAATAAAAAATTAGATAAAATTCTATTTATTCTTTTTTTATGGAAAAATAAAAGTACTCTTAAAGTCTTGAATCAAAAGTCCCAATCTGGTCGCATCTGAACCAACAGCTTCGATGCCATTTGGATACAATTTTTCCTGATTTTTAGAACTGATAATTTTTTCTCGATTATCCAGATTGCTTTTTACAATTCTATTTTTCAATTCATCAAGACTAGCACCATCTATCAAATCACTCGGATCGATCACATTTCCAATGGACTTGCTCATTTTTCTACCTTGAGAATCTCTTATCAAACCATGAAACAAAATTTGTGAATAGGGTATTGTTCCGGTTAGAGCATGACACATCCCAATCATTCGATAGGCCCAAAAATACATTATGTCAAAGCCTGTTTCCAATAGACCAGTTGGATACATTTTTTCAAATGGAATTCTATTTGCTAAATTTTTTGGCCAGCCAAGTGCAGCCAAGGGAAGAAGAGTTGATGTAAACCAGGTGTCAAATACATCTTCATCTAAAAAAAAAATTTTTTTTTTAAATTATAAATTTTGATTCACAGACCTTGCTCTATTTTAATTTCTTGGCTTCCGAAATGATCAATTGCTTTTCGAAGGGCCTCTTGTCTTGTCCTGGCAGCAAACCATTTAGATTCTCCTAGATTAGATTTCAAAGTACATTTAAATGCTGGTATTTGTTGTCCCCACCAAAGTTGCCTCGAAATGCACCAGTCTTTGTTATAAGAGTTAACTAAATGGTTCCAAAGTTTAAGTCTAAATTCGGGTATTAGCCTCAAAGAACTATTTCTGACAGATTCATCGCAAATTTTGAACACTTCTGATGATTTTACAAACCATTGATCTTTTAGTATCGGCTCAATTACATCTCCTGTTCTGCTACAAACTGGCAGAACCATCACATGATCTTTGACTTCTCGCAATAAGCTTAAAGTTTTTAGACGATCAACTACTTTAGTTCTTGCTTCGAATCTTGGCATATTCTTGATTAAGATTAAAATTTTAATAAGTCAAATAAATTTTGAACAAAAGCTAAGCATATTATTTAAACCTATTATTTTGTTTTAATTTTTTATAATTACTTATACAATACATTGAAGTTTAGTAAAAATATATCTAATACAATTGAGAATAAAACAAATAAAGTATAAATTTTTTTTGGTTGTCAAAATCTTAATTTTGTGTGTGCTAATCTTATTCAGCTAGTTAATTTTTTCAAAATTTTTAAAAATAAATTCAATTTGAAAATAAAAAAAACCAAAAAGTCTATCTTTCGAACTTGAATCTATTTTCGGAGAAGCCAACAAGGTCCAAGAGAGGTAGACCGTCTAAAAATTCAAAAAAAACTATAAATATTGAGTCTAGATTATTTTGTGTGCAATGAGAAAAATTTTGTGCAATGTATTTTTTTTTATTTAAATAAAAAAAATCTGAGTTTTGACCAGGATTTTTTCTTGGTGTATGAAAATCTATTTTTTAGTCATGATAATCTTATTTTTGTGTGGCTGTCAAAAGATTTTTCTCTTCTTTATAATAGAACATGTCATTCTTTTGTCTTATGCCATAAAATGATAAGCCCATTTACGTTACCATGCTCTTCAGCATGCTTTTTTGTCTCTAAAAAGTCAGTAAAAAAATTTACAACACTTCCTCTATGATTGTCAAGGCTGCCAATCATGGATATCTAAAATTAAAAACATTTGATGCTAAAAAACATATTTTTTTTTGTATTCATCTCCTTAAATTACATATGACTATTAATTTTTTGCTAAGTTTGATTGTTTAGATCATTTGATATTTTAAATATTAAGTTATTCGAGATTCTTTTAAACTCTTTTAACACTCAAAGGACCGACTATTTTTGTCAAAAAATTTGCTTAAATGCTACAATAGTTCCATTAAAGTCTGTAACATGAAAAAGACAAAATTTAAAAGTCCAAAATTTGTAAAAATATTTTTTAACTTTTATTTGAAACACCATTTTTATATCTTAGTGTTTAATATTTTAGCGTCGCTTTTTTTAAATCTAATTAAATTCCTAGTTACACCATTTAATTGTTCCCAAATATTAACAACCTAAAGTATAAATGCAATAGAGTCCTCATAAAAGTTATTTTTCTAACTCTTTGTTTATTTAATTCTTAAAAATTTTTAAGATGGAAACTTAAATGGCTGTTAAGAGCAACAGTAGTCCTTGTCGCTCATCAAATGGCATTTTAACAGCCGACTATATTTTGTCACCTTAATTTTATTAAAAAAGCTAACAGAGATGGCCAAATTGTTCTTCATGATTTGACAGATTTCGATTTTCAATGTCGCATAGAAATTTGTAGGAGAATTCTTAAAAATCTCCTAGTTTTTCAGATGGATCATTAGTTTTCATGAGAAGTTAATCTATTTTGGAAATTACGATAACAGAAATCAATAGTTGGACCCATCTTAACCAGCTTGAAAGAGAACAGTTTGATAAAAAGGTGGTTATGTTTGTTTGGTGAAATTTCCAAAGAGGAATAAACTTTGAGTTGTTTCCAAATGCAGAACTTCTTTATAACTTCTTCAGTATTTAGCCCAGGTCTGGCTTCTTCTGATTATCATCTTTATCGCCCAAAAGCCCATTTTCTTAGAGGATGACATTTTATTAACCAAAACCAAGTTGAAGAAGGGTATTGTTAGTTTTTTGGTTCCAAAAACTGTGAATGGTACAAGAGATGAATCGAACTACATGCTAATATATGACTAAAGACTTTAGATTGTTTATATTTTGATTTTTTGACTCATCAGCTCTAATCACCTAGTCTCCAAAGACATGTTTTAAATCCTTAGTCTTCATTAATATCAATTTTTTGGTTTTAATGCAGCATCAAGTCTCTAGATTTTTGTGAAAAATAAAATTTGATTTTCAAATAATGTTTTGTTATTTAGCTTTAGAAATTAGATAAAACGATATGCTAGAAAAGATTATTTTTTTTTGTTTTAATTTTTTTAAAATATTTTGGTTATTAAAAATTATTTGACTTGTATTCGGAAGAATAATCTTGTAAATATAAACTAGATGTAGGTTGAAAAAAATGACAGTTTAAAAATTAAATAATTAGTTAACAAAAACTCTTAAACTTACGAGAAAATCTTGAGGTACGTTGATCAAACATCCTTCCTCATTTAAAATTTGTTTAAATGATAGATTATGTTTCATGCCAATTTCATAGTCGTTGACATCATGAAAAGGAGTTATTTTTAAAGCACCTAAAAAAATTTAAAAATAAAAAATAATTTTTATTTCACTTGCCTCATATTCGAACCAGTGTAAAATTGCATATCAACTTTATCATCTAAAATCAAAGGAATCGCTTCATTTGTTAAAGGATTGACAAGTTTTTTTCCATGAAATTTTTTGAACCTTTAAAAAAAATTTTCCCAATAGGAAAAAAAATATTTTAATTTACCTAGTGTCTTTGGGATTTACTGCAACTGCTGTGTCACCAAATATAGTTTCAGGCCTGGTTGTTGCCACTATTATTTCATCATCTTGAAAAGTCTAATTAAAAAAAGGCAATTCATTTTTTTCATTTTACTTGAGTTTTGAATCTTATAAGCTATTTTATAAATTAGACCAAATTCAACAGGTTTTTTATAATTGGGTATTTTTATCATTGTTCGTTTTTCGATCATTTTTGCCTCTACTTCAGCATCAGATATTGCCGATTTTAAAGAACAGCACCAATTGATCGGCCTATAAGCTCGGTCTATTAGACCTTTTTCATACAACCGGATAAACGCTTCATTTATACTACTAGATATATTCTAGTCAAATTTAAAATTTAATTAAATTTGTTCATTTAAGAAAATATTCTAACTTCATCCATTGTGAAATATTGATAATTCCAGTCACATAAAGTGTTTAATTTAATCATTTGCTCTCGAATTGTTTCGGATTTTCTTAAATATTCTAATCAATTAATGAATTAAAATTTTAAACAAAAAAATTATACTCTTCCTTCCATTTAAAAACTTCTTCAACAAATTTTTCCTTTCCCAAATTGTGTTTGCTTAGTTTTTTTTCATTCCAAATTTTTTTTTCGACCACAACCTGAGTAGCAATGCCTGCATGATCATAGCCAGGAATCAAAAATACCCTATAGTTATTCATTAATTTCCTTTAGTAATTTATTAAAATAAAATTTCGCTATTTTTTTTTATATGATTAAAAATACCATCTGACAATGGCATCTTGAATTGTGCAAGTAATTGCATGGCCCAAGTGAAGATTGCCTGTTACATTCGGAGGAGGAAAGAGAATCGAGTAAATTTTTCTGTCATTTTTTTCATTAATTTCAGCTAGCTTTTTTTGCCAGAGTGGATACCATTTGGACTCTATTTCAGATGCATTGTGAACGTCTGTATTATTTAATGGTTTATTTTCATTTGAATTAAGTCTGTACTGTGAATATGTATTTGTTCTAAAAAGCTTGGATGCTGACAGCCGGTTTAACTGCAATAATTTCCAGGACATTTCATTTAATTTAAAAAAAATTTTGAATAAAATTTTAATTTTTATTTCTCTATTGTTCAAAATTAAGTTTAAAATTGTTATTTTTATTCAAATAAATAAAAGAAAATAGTTCATTCAAATTTTTAGTTTAAATTTAAAGGTTCAGTCAAGATTACTCTTCAAGAGAATTTAGATGGAAATACTAAAAATTTGTTATAGAGTTTTAAGATACAGCATTCATAATTACATGAATTCGATTCGGAAAACAGAGTATTCAAACATCGGATATCAGAGAAACTGATATTTTAAGAGAGCCGTTTATTTTTTTGCCAACAAAAAGAAAAAATTAATTTTTTAAAATTTAAAAAAAAAAATTTAATTTCTTTTTTTCTATACAGACTTGGTAATAAGTCTCAAAAATTAAGTCAAGTTTTGACTTGACTTTTTTTTTTTAATATTTCAGCAAAAAAAGTAAATTTAGTTAAATAACTAAAATTTTGACGCAAGATTTGCACTAAGCATTACTACTTTTCTTTTTGACCAAGGCCCATCAAAGACGAAATATCTCTTGTTCAAATCAGACTTGTTACAAATTTTAAAATCAATGTTATGACTTGTCTTAAATAAAAAAAAAAAACAGATTATTAAATACAGGTAAGCAGAAAAAATAGTATTTAAAAAATGGCTTTTTTTAAATAATTTTTGTGATTTACACCCTGTTTGAAAAAAATTTTTTTTTTAAAGATTTGCTTAAAAGTTCTCTTTTAACAATTTAAAAAATTGTTAACTTTGATCAACCCAAGCTTATTGAAATTTAGCTATCTCAGAAATTTTTTTTTTATCGAGTCCATACAACATTTTGCAAAATGTTAACATTAGTGTTTAGACCCAAGTCTTGACATGAATGTAAATCCTTTCTCTAGTCCTTATTATTTTGTTAACTTAACTGTGGCTTAAACCACTAACATTCATTGACTTAGTTTATAAAACATTATTTTTGTTATTCAACTTGGATTCTAATAAAACATTTAATTGATCTCACAAACGAAGGAGTCTTAACACACTTCTACATTACTTATTGTCTTAAAATTAATATCAACTAATAAATAATCATATTCATTGGCTTTTTTCAAATGTTTTATCTGAATATTTTTTCGACTAGGAAAAAATAATACACTTTGAAAAGCCCCATATTAAAAAAAATTAAAAATATATTTAAACAATGGAAGACCTAATGATGAAACAATTGGTTTAAATACTGATTTAAGTATGATGTGAGTTATTTAAGAATTTATAGAATAAATGGAATTTGTAGAATAGGAACTAGAAGATAGGTAAAACAGTTAATCGAAACAAAGAACCATTGAATTCATTTTTTTTTCAAAATAAATCTTCGATTGTAAAACTAATTTTTTGTTGTTTTTATGGATTAAAAAAAATTTACATTTATATAAAAATATATTTTTTTCTTTTTTAATTTAGATAATTAAATAAATCATTTAAGTGACATTTTTTTTTCTATTTACATGCAATTGACTGCTGGTCACTTGATTGAACAACTGGCTGATTGATCAATTGTCTCACTGAAATATTATATTTGAGCAACAACGATCTTAAAATAACAGACTTGGTTCGTTGTTGATACTCTTTGCCCATTTTGAGAGACTTTTCGAATGTAAAAGATCTCTGATCGACATCTTTGGCATATAGGATTTTGTTCTGAGAGTCAATTCTTGCTTGTATTTGTCCGTCGAGGATCAACTGAATAAGCTCCTCTTCAAGAGCAGCAGTTGTGGTATTGAAAGCCGCAGACATCTTTCTTAAATCAGCCGACTTGTATGGATTGAAATATTGTCTGAGAGCTCTTTGTCTAATCCAAGCATACAACGTGTCCACATGGGGTGAAATGTACATGTCCAGCATAAGATAGTCCTTCATTTGATCCATCAACTTAAGACAAATGGCGTACTTGGACTCGTTGAATTTGATTAAAATGTCACGAATCTGAGGCTCTAGTTCTAAAAATGATTTAAATGAGCTTGATTGAATGACATGTGTTTGTAGCTCGCGTCGTTCATAGGTTGCCAATGCACACAATGCTCCGTATATGGCTACATTATTAGGTGTTAAAATCTAAAATAAACTAAAATATGAAATTTTTTTATTTCTCCTAGTTTAACTAGTTATACTTCGTAATAGTTAAAATTTTCGATATGAGCAGCCAAGAAGCATTTAGCTGCCGATTTGTACCTTTTCGAATTGAGCTCAGCTAGACCAGCTGCACATTTAACCTTGCATAAAAGAGATGCTTCTTCCTTGCTGGTCTCTGACGTCAAACCTGATGTATCTATTATTGTTTCTACTTTGCTCACATAGCTGAGAACATTGGACCAATTTTGCATGAATACACTAACTTTTATCACATTCAAGCATAGATTAGTGATATTTTTGTTATTTGAACAGTAATCACGTGATCTACAAAAGCATTTCAGAGCATTGGTTAGATCGCCCATGTCCAAAAAATGCTCTGCCAAGTCCTCTTGGCCACGTCGAATACAGTCCTTGAACGCCAAAGATTTAGCTGACTTAAGGTCAGTGTCAAGTTTTTCTAGTTTCATGGCACCTTTTTTGTTAGTTGTTTCAACCCAGTTTGTATCATAGCAAGGTATCGAAGCCGATGACTTGCTAGCAGCATCAGACAGCTGCTTGTGCACTGAATTATACATTTGAGTGTTGTGCGTTTCCATTGTGTAGTTGAGAGCCAATTTGAGTGCATCAATTCGCAGTGTAGGACAATGTTCGGCTAGAAATATGAGGCGAAAAATGCGCATTAGACCAGTGTATCCAGAAACGTACATATCCAAATCAATAGATGAATTATTTACTTCAAAATTGGGATTGTACGAATGAACTAGGGACGAGGCGACTTGATGGCCTGATGTATTTACACTTAAGTTATTTTCATTTTCTGTGTCCATTTCGGTATCGTCTATCGAAACCATTAAATTGTTCATCAATTCTCCGTGCATTTTTTTTTAATCAATTCTTTTAAGATTTAAATTTTCTTTTCAATTTTTTTTTTCATATTATTTATTTTTAATGTTTTTGAATAAAATCTCAAAAAAAACATAACATTTATTTTATTAGAAAAAATAAGTATATGTGTGTGGCGAATTTTAAATAAACAGAAAGAAGCTAATTAAATATCTCTAGGCAATCAAGTGGATGTACTCTATACAGATTTCTCTAAAGCTTTCGATAGAGTGAATCACTCAAAACTTTTATTTGAACCTAAACGACTTGGCATTGACGGAATATTATTAAAATGGATTGAATCGTTTCTTAGTCATCGTAAACAAAGAGTTGTAGTTGGTAAAACAGAATCCGAATGGCTTAATGTGACTAGTGGTCAAAAATGATATTGATAAGATTAAATTTAAAAGTTTAGTTTATGAAAAACAGGCACTTGAAATACCAAAATGCAACGAGGAAACTGTTGAGGAAGTAAAAAAAACCTTAAGCAACAAATGAAGTCCTAAATGTGGTAATTATTTTGAGCGTAA
>PJRA01000313.1:275994-312941 GCA_016987375.1 Brachionus koreanus | reverse complement strand
TTAGATATTTTTTAAAAAGTGATTTCACCAAAGTGCAAAATTCTAGTTTAATTAATTTTTTTTCTAAAATAAAATATCAAAAAGATTTTTTAATTTAACCAAGCATTGAAAATATTTGAAACAAAAAAAAGAAAAAAAAATTTAAATTTAAATAGCTTTAGTTTTTTTGGATTAAAAATTCATAATGTTCAATGTATCAATTGATATTAAGTTTCTATCAACTAAATTAAGTCTCTGAAGTAAAACTATAAGTGTGCAATGCAGGACAAATCTAAACAAAATCTCAATGTAACTCTTTCTGATTTATAATGGCATTGATGCTGAAATTAAAAAATCAATAAAATTATTATAGAACAAGAGGCTGATAATTGTATGGAAATGGTACCATGTAAAGTACAACCTGTTTTAAAAGTTGTTGATGAAAATGTAATTTTCTAGATTTTTTTTTAGATTTTTCATTCAAAAAAAATTAAAATGAACAATTTTAATCAATTAATTTTTCTAATTTAGGGTGATTTATTATTAAATATGGGCAACGATGAATTTCCTTGGATAATTGTGGCTGAAATTTATGATAGCATTAGCCCAACTGCTCATATTGTGCTTCAAACAGAAGCTAGTCTTCAAGATGATGGTTTTGTCAGATTTGAAAACATGAGCATTTCTGAAATTCTTTGAACACATCAGTATATCTTTCTGATGGTCTTTTTACTTTTGATAATTTGTACATTACCAAAACTGGAATGTATTTGCTCAATATTTCTCTAAAAACTTCAAACGACGACTATTCATTTAGTTGTCTTACAAAATCAATAATAGTGAGCAAAGTTAAAAATACTCTTGACGATGCCACAATTCCTTCTTCTTACTTTACATTCGAAGGAGACTTTAACAATTACAGAGATAAAGTCGAAGACATAAGATCGGCCATGTACAATTGTTATTTAGAAAAATATCAATTAACCTTAAAAACACCAATACCTGTATACAGTGGCAGTGTAATGATGAATGTGGACTATTTGGGTAATGCATGATAAAAAGGAAGAAAGCAAGTATGATAAAATGAATTCAGATGATCAAAGAATCAAAAATTTCATATAATTTTATAAAATTTTCAAAAAATTTATCACCGTTATTATCGCTAACATTATTGTTGGGATATTTAAAGAGACAAAATTGAATGAGATTGAGCAGCAAATGGAAACGATTTTCTATGATCTTGAAACAAAAAAATGAGCCCAAAAAATTTATTTTGATTGAATTCTTATTATTTTGATTTATTAAGTTAATTAAATAAATAATTTTCTCTGTGAAATTTTTCTTTTTTTTTAAGCAGAATTTACTGTCTTGGAATTTTGAATTTTTCTGGTTTAGAGATTGTTCCCAGATTTGTCTCTTGTATCGGCCATTGTAATGTTTACATTAGTACCCTTGGGCCCGTCTATCCGATCTCCTCGTTAGACGTTTAGGAGCAGCTATTTATGCTCCATTCTAACTTAAACGCTCAGGGTTTAGTTAGTTAACTAATCCAGTGATATCGACAAAGATGTCGCTATATCACAGCCATTCTTAAAGATAGATCAGTTGAAATTGAAAAAACAATAGTTGAAACACCAAATACAAATAAACCAGAACCAAGTGAAATTATAAGCTAGAAATGATAAACTTATCGAAAATTTTTCATTTATGTGTATCAATCTTTTAATATCAATTTTCATTTTTTAATTTTAAATTTTGAAAAAAAAACTAATCATTAGTTAGTTCAAAACTATTTTTTTAAATTATTTATTTATTTAGTTAAAAAAAATCAATTTTCTTAAGATACAAGTAAATTAAACAAAAAAATATTTTTTTTTATTCATTCATGAAAAAATGTCTACCTGAAAATAAATTTTATTTGGTAAACTTGTTTTTTTATTCATTAAATCTAAAATAAATTAGTCATTATTTCAAAAAAAAAAACAGCTTTGCCATTTTTTTATGATCTTTGGTTCAACAAACACTCGAAAAAAAAACGAAAAAAAATATATTTCCAGTTTTGATCTTTACCTTGAAATCTGGTTGATTTTTTTTTCATCAACAAAATGAAATTTATCATAATCCTTTATATTCACCAGACAATTATTCAAAGGCTGGAATTTTTAATTTAAATTTTGAAAAATTTAAACTGATGTTTCAGCTTTTATTTCAGCAAAAATCAATTTTTTAATTTAAAAGATATCTAAGAGACGCTTGGTATAATGTGTCTCAATTGTTAAAATTTTAGCTTTCATTCAAACTAATTCCCAAGCATAATTTCAGCTAAGATTCCGAAATCAATAAGACGCTAATTTTTAATTAATCAACAAATTATTTTTAATTTTTTTTTTCAAATTATTGATAAAGCAGTCTTGCAGTCTTGAAGCAAGTTCTCAATTTATTTTTAAAGATTTACTTAGAATGAAACCTTCTAGTCTCAGACTTTTCTAAAATTAATTAGAAAATCTTAAATTTGTTAATAAAAAGCTGAATTATGCAATCCTGATTATTCCATATAAGCAATTTTTAAGTCTTAAAGGAAATGTTCTTCTTGAGCTTCGAACCATTTTTTTATCATAATGTCTAATTTTATTTTTAGATTTAAACTGAGTATATTATCATGAAAATAAGCTAAATCAATCTAAATAGTTAAATATATTTTGAGCCAGAAGGAAAATTTTGACTTAGTTTTCAAAAAGAGTCTGTAAAACTGTTTAATAAAGATATAGTTACATAAGCGTCAAGTGCAATTAATGTACTATCAAGTGTCTGAAAATATATCATTATTTTAGATTAGCATTATTTTTTTCTTTCACTGATTATCACGAAAACAAGTAATGCTTAATGTTCATTCTTTCGAGTTGAATGCAAATAATTCAAATTAATTTAAAGTTTCTTTAATTAGTTAGTGAAGAATTGATAGGAAATTTCAATATTTATGTATAAAATGCTTTCTTTATTAAATTCTTATCAATTTGCAAAACAACTCCAAGTAAACGCATATCGATTTTGTCGGATGATCAAATTTTATATCAAAAAGAGTTGTGTTTACAGCTAAAATTTTGCGATTTCTTGGTAAAATATTTTAATTAAGATTTCCAAGTCAAAAAATTTACTCTAAATAAAATAAAGTGTAGTTTTCTTTAGTTTAAATATATTTATTTTTACTTTAGATAAGAGAATGAGTGCTGACACAAGTATATTGGAAAAAGACTATGTGAGTGTCCCATTAAATCAAAATGCAAAAAATCTAGAATTTTATGAAGTAACTTTTTTTTGTCAAATTTTAATTTTAGATTCATAAAATTTTTTCTTCAAAGGATGGTGAGCATAAACCACTAGCAAGTTTTTTAAGCAACATGGTTAATTTCGAAAGTGTTATACCATCGACTGAGAATACAAATTCAAAGGTATTTATTTTTAATTTTATAATCTAATTACTTGTTTATAGAGTTACATTGTTTTTGTAAATTGAAAGAAAAATAAAAGCTACAATGTTCGATTTTGATTTTAATCGATTTTGTTTAATGATTAATTTTTATCTTTAATTTTCAAATTTATTAAAGAATTAAATAAAAAATTTTTCTCCTAAATTTTATTTTATATGTAAAATGGCCCTCTAAATGAGAAAAAGTAAAGGCTGTCGAAATAGCAAAGTTTATACAATTATGAAGTAACTACAAAATCGATTTTTATCTCTATATATAGTTTTAAAATAGGTTTAAAACCTATGCTTATTTGAAGATCTGGACATTCTTGTCAAACAACCATCCATGAGTATTTAAGTGAAATAAATAAAGCAAAAGAAAAAAAGTTAACAACTAACTCTTTGTTTATTGACTTCAAGAAAGCATTTGACGTTATTGATACAAATTTATTACATTTAAAACTTTTCCATTATGGTTTTGATAATTCTTCTTAATAGATTTGATATAAACTGGTCAAAAACTTTTTGTATGATCTTTGAAAATAGGAAAAAATTGTATCCAGAAAAGATTAAACTGGGTGATGAAGATATCTTAGTTGTTAAGGAACTCTATTTATTAGGTTTCATAATTGATCAAGATCTTAATTTTACTAAATATGCATCTAATTTATCACTGCAGATAAATAGAAAATTATTTTCTATCATCTCTAATTTTCAATTTTAAAATTTAAGTAAGGTTTTTATTAAATCAGTGAATAAAAATAGCAATTAAAAAAAATATAATTAATTTATTAAATTATGAAAATTTAAAGAAAAAATTTTATAATCAAAAATGAAAAAATATCATTTTAGAAATTTTTTCGGGTTTAAACTGTAATTAAATGATAATAATAAAAATTTAACAATAAAGCTATATGAAAGTCTGATCGATAAAAAAATGACAAATTGCTTTATTATGCCACTATTTTAGTAAAATTTAATTTAATAAGCTTACTTCATCTAAATTAATAGCACCTTCCTCTAAATGAATTAAAAAATATATCTGAATTAAAATTTAGAAAGGTAAATAGACTGTCAGTATTTGTGCATAACAGCTCTAGTTAACTTCTTACTAAATAAATAAAAATAAAAGTATAATTAAAAATTCCAAAATAGGCAAATCAAAAAAAAAATTAAAAAAAAAACAATTTAATCAAAAAAAGCCACTATTAATTAATTTTTTTGCATTAGTTCAAAGTACTTAGTACTTTTTCTCAAATAAATAAAATAAATAGCAAATTGTTCAAATGCAACATGGTGACACATTCATAGTTGGACTTTTAAGAATTAAATTTTATTAATTAAAAGCTTTTTTTTCAGTTAGAACAAATGTATTTTGATTAAATTAGACTTAAATCTAAAAAATTAGATGTATTTTTATTAAAAATAGTGATGATGAAAATGAGTATATGATATAAGATCAATGACAAAAAAAAAACAAGAAAAAATCCTACAACTTTTAACGAAGACTTTCTAAGCAAAAACGCAAGAAAAAAACTATATATTTATTTACCAAATTTGAAAGACAAAACTCTACTTTTATTTTTTTCTTTACGTCACCCTCGCGGTGTTATAATAATATTGTTATTATTGTAGTTAGTTAGTTAGTTAGTTTTGTCGGTATGGTTGCTTCCAGTGACTGCATCCAACATTAAACTAAACTAACCGCTCAATTTTAGCAGATTACTTAATTTGAAAACCCAGTTTTAAAATAGGTTTAAAACCTATGCTTATTTGAAGAAAAGCAACATTATATTTTTTAATAAGGATAACTTTTGAAACTCAGCTAAGAAGTATATTTTTTTGATCTAGCTCAAGTAGTTTTTTATTTCTTAATCTTTGGTGCTGTATCAAATGCATAATTAAAATTTTTTTTTTCCAAATCAACTTTTTTATAAGCATTTTGACAAAAAATTTTATTTAAAAATTTTTTAACCTTTTTTTATTTAATTTTTTTCTTCATAGCCTAAAAATAAACTCGGTACAGTATTGGGTGTTTTCTTCCCATGCGTTCAAAACATATTTGGTGTAATATTGTTTATTAGAGCCTCATGGATTGTGGGTATTGCTGGCATCTATCATGCATCACTAATACTTTTACTGTGTTGCTCATGTGTAAGTAAAATTAATGTTTTTTTCAGGTTTATAACATCTAGAATAAACTAGAAAATTATTCTTTTAATTGAACACAAGTTTTCAATTTCAAACTCTTTTGAACAAATTTACAAGTCTTTAGTATTTTAAATTTATCAAATAGTGTTGATTTTTTTTAAAAATTATTTGAAAGCCATATTTAATTTTATTTTAAAAAAATTTTGTGTTGTCCAAAAAATGTATTTTGATTAGAATAATAAAGATTATAATTTTTTTTTTAAAATTTTGTTTTAAAGTTGAATAAAATAATAGTCTAGTTTTTTTAAAAACTCATCTTTCTCAATTAATTTAGTGACTAGATTAACCAAATTTAACATAATATTTACACACACAAGTCGAGTTTTTCAAGTCTAATAGTGTATAATAATAATAATAATATAACAATGATAAGCTACAGCAGGAAACCTGCTTTTTGTTTCACCTATAAGGAAAAAAAAAAAGTTATAATTAGTCCGAGTTGAATTTAGTTATCTAGGTCTATACATATACATATTAGCATTTCATTTATTTCAAGTAAAATTTTTTTAATTTATTTCTTTCTTTTTTCCACTTCTCTTTTCTTTTTCTCATATTTTCTTCCTGATGTTAAATTTAATTTAGAGTATTCGTATGCTTCCTCGGTGGCTAACTAGCAGTATCAGGCCAGCATCCCAGCCCTAGCAACCGCGGGCTCATCGATGGACACTAAGGTTTCAAACCGACTATCTTTGAATGAATAAGTATATTTTCCAATCTTAATTGGCCTTTGAAAAATTCTTGAACAATTTAGCGTAAATTTTCATTAAAAAAAATATATAAAAAAAATTTTTTTTTTCTATTCTAAATTATTATATAATCAGCTTTTTAAAGAGTCGCACTCTGGATCTCTTTTATTTTTGTTTCACCAAATATTTTTTTATTTAAAATCAACTTAAACACCTATAAATTTTTATCCTTTTGTTTCTAACATTTTCTTGTTTTGTTATTTTCATTGTTCTTCGATTCATTGTTTTGTAATTTTTGAACAAAGAAATAGATCATAATAATAAAGCTTAAAGAAACTTGTTACTTTTTCTAAAAAATTAAGAACTAGTTCTATAAATGCATTATGGTTCATCAAGTGCATCAAGTGTCTAAGTCTTAAAATGATGTGCAAAATATCTTCAAAATGCATCATGTTGCATTTACAGAACTCGTTTTTGACCTTCAGAAAAAAAATTTAGCAAAAAAATTTTTTCTTTAATAAATTTAATAATTTATTTAATAAATGGAATTAAAAATTTGTGTTTAATGATGATTTTTTTTTTCCCAGAAGCAATAAACTTACTTTAAAATTGAACTCTATTTCAATTTAGACACTTTTGACTGCCATTTCAACCAGTGCAATAGCCACAAATGGTATAGTTCCTGCTGGTGGTCCGTATTTCATGATATCACGGGCACTCGGTCCGGAATTCGGTGGAGCTGTAGGAATACTTTTCTATTTTGGCACCACTGTCGCTGGCTCAATGTACATAGTTGGTGCTGTTGAAATATTCCTTAAGTACATGTGCCCTCAGTTTACCATAATTGGTGATATAGAAAATCAATCAGATGCATCTCATAATTTCCGCATCTACAGCACACTCTTACTTATTATAATTGGTGTTTGTCTCTTTATCGGAATCAAATTTGTGAGCAAGCTAGCCCCAATCTCATTAGTTTCAGTAATCTTGTCTATATTATGCATTTATATTGGGGTTATTAAAAGTGCATTTTCTCCTCCAAATTTACCGTAAAGCTAACCTTATTATTTTTTTCAAAAATAAAAATTCCATTCCTTACTAAAGAATATGTGTATTTAACGATACAAGACTGATTAGATATGAATCATATGTTTTAGATGAGCAAAGCTATTGTCACAATCAAAAATACTGCATTGACATAGAACGAAATGAGAGTTTTATTTGTCCATTATGGAAAGCATATTGTGGACCATACTATGATGCAATAAGCAAACATGAACTTAAGCGTCGAGGAACTAATCAAAAAGATTACATCGTACATGATTATACAACCAAAAAGTATGGACGTTTGTGTCGCTTTTTTGAAATGCAAGATAGTGTCAAAATGAAACAGGGAATACCAGGCATGTCTAGCAGTGATCCTATTCTATGTAAATTATTTTTTAAATTGAAAAAAAAATAAAGCAATCTTTTTTATTTCATTACTAATTAAGCAAATTATTTGACTAATTACTTGGATGAGGATGAAGTTTATCCTGGAGAAAAAGGATTGCCAGATGTTGAAATTTTAAATCAAGATTTGACTTCATTTTTGGTTTTGGTTGGAATTTATTTTCCTTCTGTTACAGGCATTATGGCTGGCTCCAATCGATCTGGTGATTTAAAAGATCCATCTAGAAGTATTCCAAGAGGAACTATTGCTGCTGTTTTAATAACATCTTTTATTTGTAATATACATTTTTTTTATATTAAATTTTGATGGGTTAAGTTTATTATATAAATATAAATGGCACAATTGAAGATATACATCGGTGTTACTTAATATATATATACATTTTTCTAAATTGAATTAAATGATTAAATGAATTAGAAAAAAAAAAGGTTTCAATTCGAATCTATTCAAATGGTGTTTTGTGTTGTTTTACATCTTCTCATGGGTGCTTTGATCCCTATTTTTGCCTCGAACATCTTGTTACAAATCGGGCATTCCACTAATAATAATAATAATAATAATGTATATTCTATGATCAATTAAGTTTAACTAAATAGACAAAGCTAGATAACTAATAGAATCCCACTATAGTAGACTTTTCTTTGATGTTTCTTCCGACGTTGCTGATTTCATTTTCGCTTAGACCATACTTCTTTCTTTTTTGAATGATACCATTACACAATTCATAATTATGTTTCATTTTTTTCATTTATTATCACTTGTCTAGTAAATATGGTTAATTAACATAAAAAAAAAACACTGTTGTATATTTGAGATAAATTAATCGGGCATGCTTGAGATAAGTTAAACGTTAATTTAAGATTTAAATCTTGTTCATTTGTTAATTGTTTTTGAATCTTTTTTATTTATTTTTTTTTTACTTTTACTCTTTTTAAAATCTAAAAATCGAGATATTTGGGGAAAATCAGAGAAAAAAAAATTCTTAAAAAACATTTCTTTAGACATTTAAAATAAATAAGAAGAAAAAAAGTTTTGATATTTTTTCGTCATATCCTTTCGACTTGAATAAGTTTATTTAAAAAAACTTTGACTAATTTTAGACAGTTATTTCTTAAGATATTTGTGATAAATTGAAATTTTTTACATAAAGAATGTCAAAATGTAGCTGATAAAAAAGTTAATCATTAGATTTTAAATCATTCTTTTTTTTTATAATTATTTATGACTTTTTCGATTTTTTTTTATTTAATTTTTTAACCTCATTTCAATATACTTAAAAACATCTTTGAAAAATTACTTGATAAGGTTTCACTAACTTTAACAATAATTAATGCCTTACATTAATTAATTTTTTTTTAAATTAGCTAGTTCATTTCTTGTAAAAAAGATTTATTAAAAATTCCTTATATTCTTTCCTATGAAAATCTTTTTCTTTAAAACATTAAGTTTGAAAATTTTTTTTCACATCGCAAAACATTAATTTGATGAACGCAAAACATGATTTTACATCTTGTACAAGTTTCAGAATCTTAGATTCAGGTACTTGTTGATCTTCTAGCAATTTTTATTTTAATTAAATTACTTGGACATTATAGAAACATAGACCAAATATAAAAAAAAATTATTTCAGTTTTAGATATTTGTTTTGTTTTTGTACCAAAATTCACAATGACTAAAAATTTGCAAATAGTTCATTCTTTAACAGTGAAAATTTATAGTGGTGATTTAAAATGAGAATTTTAGCAAATTTTTTGCTTTTCTACTTTAAGTACCGTAAAATCAAGAATATGCCTGAATTTACTTTAAACAAAAAATTCCAAAATTTTTTTGATTTTTTTTTTTTTACTATAAAAAACATTGATTTTTTATAACATTAAATTGTAAAACCTATGACAAAAATTATTAAAATAAAAAAGTCTTAATTAAATTTTGTTTTTAAGACATGTCGAATGTTTTCACGTTTGCTGCTTGTGTTGATGGATTACTGCTAAGAGACAAGTATGGCGACAGTATAGACAAAAAGCTAGTGGTTGCCATTCTCGCATGGCCAAATAAATGGGTTATAATGTTAGGGGCCTTTTTTTCTACATTTGGCGCAGGTCTGCAAAGTTTAACTGGTGCACCAAGGCTCTTACAAGCTGTAGCAAAAGATGAAATCATACCATTTTTAAAGCCTTTTTCAACAAGCCATCGTGGCGAGCCGCTTAGAGCTTCAATGGTGACTCTAATTTTTTGTTGGTTTGGTATAATGTTAGGAAACGTAGATTATCTCACTCCATTAATTGCTATGTTTTTTCTCATGTGCTATGGTTTCATTAATTTGGCTTGTGCTCTTCAGACAATTCTCAGGACCCCAAATTGGCGTCCAAGATATAAATATTACCATTGGAGTCTATCAGTTCTGGGTCTGTTTTTGTGTCTGCTAATAATGTTCATAGTCAAATGGCTATACGCTCTGGTTGCCATATTCATAGCTATTTTAATTTACAAATATATTGAATTCAAAGGGTAAGTTGAAATAAAAAAAATAAAAAAAGACTAAAATTATGTCACAAGAGCGGAAAAAGAGTGGGGAGACGGCTTACAGGGCTTATCGATGAGTGCAGCTCGTTATGCCCTTCAGAAGTTGGAAGAATCGCCACCGCATGTTAAAAATTGGCGACCACAATTTCTTTTGATGACGAAATGTGTAATAGACAAGTCAAGTCAAAAATCTGAGACAAATGAAAATCTAGAAAATGATATTAGAATTGAAAAACCAAAAAGCTTTGCTTTTGCTTCACAACTCAGGGCTGGTAGAGGTTTGTTTGTCACAGCAAGTGTCTTACAAGGAGATTACTTGAAAATTTCGCATTTGGCTAAAGATTGTAAAAAAGTAAATAAACAAATTTTTGTTCATTTCAAATTATTAAATTTATTTTTCCTAGAAATTAGTTGAACAAATGAATGAGTTTAAAATAAAAGGTTTTTGTGATTGTTTAGTTGCGAAAAAAATTCACGAAGGAATTTGCTATTTGTAATTATTGATTTTTTTACCTTTCTTAAATTTAATAACATCATTATTAACAAGCAAAACTGATAGCCATAAAGGATTATCAGAAAATTTACTTAGAAAAAATTATTCTAAAAAATTTGGTTTTCTCAAAATCACATTTTTATTTGGCAAAGTAAAATTTTTAACAATAGAAGCACCAAACGAGTCATTTTGCCTTGTTTGAAAAATTTTTAAATCCTCATATCTTTTGAAATGGATTTTTCAAATAAATATATCTTTTTTGAATTATGTAGATTTTAAAATTTTCTTTAAAAAATAATATTACTTTATAAAATTATTTTAGTTTTTTATAAAATATTTAAGAATTAAAAAACCTGAAAAAATGCTTGGTGGTTCTAGTGTTAATAAAATTTCATTTTTGAAATTTGATTAAGACATTATTATTAAATTTCAACAAAGTATTTTGCATCATTGTGCATGAATGAAATTTGTAGACATTAAAAATTAAATTTGATATTAAATGTTTAGGTGAAAAATATATTTCTAAAATAAATTTCATTCTCATAAAATTTTTTAAAAAACCAAATTAAAATTTTTGATCAAATTTCATTTTTCAATTATATTTCAATGATTTTTAAAATATGTTACAAAAATGTAAAAATATGGGATGAATTTTAGTTGCGAATTTAAAATATTTCAAAAATTTTACTTTGGTTTTTTAAATTTTTTTTAGAATGTAATTTATTTTAGAAATATATTTTTCAACTTAACATTTAATGCTTAAGTCTTTTTTAAAAGTTAAATAATAAATCTTAGAAATGTTAAAAAAAACTAAAAATCTAAAATAAAATTTAAATGTGCATTTTGGCAATATTTATATATCAATAGTTTATGTATACCAAATTTGTAGAGTTTTACTAGAATTTTCTTAATAGATTCTGATATGAGTAAATTTGAAACAGCAAATTGAAATATCTTGAACTTTGAAACTTAATTGATCAGTGCCAAAATATTAATTATCAATTTCGTTTATTTTTCCTGTTCAACTCCGAATTTTCATAACCGAACAAAATGTAGGCTTTACGCCTAAAAAAACTATGTATTGCACATTAGAGAAAGACAAATTGACGAAAGAAAACAAAAAAGAACTAGAAACAAAAAAATTCTGAGAGGCGTCTGCTTAAAAAATTAAGTGTCACATAAGAAGCTTAACTATAAAACCGTTCCTTTCGTTTTTTATTTATTTTTTTATCTTATTCATTTAATTTAATTAAAAAAATATACATAAATGTATAAAGTAATTCATAGCCATAGTAAACTGTAAACAACAGTGTGTCATTTATATTTATTCAATAAACTAACTAAACTAAACTTAGTGCAACAATAAATGTTGGGCCTTGTTGCCTTTTACTATATTTCACAAAACCGAAAAATGAATATTTACTAAATTTTTACCTAACCTGTTTGTTGTCATCATAAGTAAACATTTTTGTATTGTGAATTGTTAATACTATTTTTTGAGATTTTTTTCAAGTATAAATTTCACTAGTTTTTAAGGTTATTTCACCATAAAAGAAAAGTTAAAAATAAAAAAATCAAAAGCCAACCTGATTAAAATTTTTATAATTTTTTGATCAATATTACTCAGTTGAAATCAGTTGCCTTTATTTTTAATAAAGGGGTTTTCTTCCTAAATTCAAATCTTAAATGTATAACCGTAGATGTTTTTCTTTGTATGTCTTTCATTCAAATACATTAAAAATTTCTTAACTAATGCTAATGCATGCCATTTAATGATAAACAATAAGGGTCATTTTATTTTTCATAAACACATATTTTTTAATATCTTTTATTATTTGAGGCTTGAATTAATAAATATTAATAATAATGATTTTTAGAGGATAATTTAGTGGATTTTTTATATGGTCACACATTTTTTTTTAACAAACATCAACTTTCTAACGCACTTAAATGTGCGCTAACAAGATAAAAAAAAATATTTAAAAAGAAAAGAATTCTAACGCACATTAAAGTGATTAAAAAAATTATGTGTTTAAATATTTATTAAAAAAATAAAAATTAAAAAAGTTAAATTAAGCTTCTAAAAGTTTTAAATAGTAATTTATTAAATTATTTTAATAGTAAAAATTGTCGCTATTTAGCAAAGAGTTCAAACCTAATAAATGCCCAAAAATCGCATCTTTTCTAAAATATTTGCAGTTACACTTTTTATCCGTGATATTATAAAAAGTTTTCATTATCAGAAAACTTATAAATTTAAATAGATGAGTACGAATATTAATTTTTTACTATTTAATTACCCTTTAAATCATCGTCAATATCATTCAGGGAGTCGATTAATTTTAATTTCTCTCTTTTAATTTGGCTTTTTGATTTTGGTATATTTTCTTTTTACCGAATAACTTTTAATTACTTTGGTTCATAAAATTCATTATTTTTAAATTTTAAATAAACGGATTATTTTTTCAAATGTGCGTTTAAAATTTTTATATAATGTTAGTACATATGCGCTGAAATTATTTCAAAAATGTGCGGTAGCAAGTTTTTGTTGCGCTGTTCAGTTAATATCTGTTAAAAAAAAATTGTGAATTTTTGGAATGTGCGCTAAAATTTCTTATATGCGATGGTTAGGCACATCCATAAATTAATTAGAAAAACTTTTAAATACAAATATTTTCTAGAATTCAAAACGAAGGTCTTGGTGGCTTACGTCCCAATACAATTATAATCAATTGGCCTGATAACTGGAACAGAGATGTTTTTGAGAGAAAAAACACAAGTTCTGAAAAAAACAACTTGAATCTAGCTTCATTTATGCGTAAAAAAAACTAAACACTCAAAACCCAGAAGAGTTTTTCCTGCCCTTTATGTTACATATTTTCTTTGTTTTTTAGTTTAAAAATATTTGAGTATTTTTGAAATTTTTTTTCAACCTGAAATCTAAATAAAAAAATACTAAAAATTTGTTTAATTTTTGATGTAAAAAATGCTTATTTTCATGTAATAAAAGTAGATAGAAGAGGTAACATAAAGAGTTGAAAATAGCTTTCCAGGTTTTGAGTTTTAAAAACCTAAAATCATTTAGTTTTAATTAAATAAAATAATAATTTAAGAAATATTGCGCTTATGTATTGCAAACCACTCAGCAATAATAATCAGCAAAGGTGTTGATGAGTGGCCTACTGACTTGAAAACAGAAATTCAGAATGGGACAATTGATCTTTGGTGGATCATTAATGATGGTGGTCTTTTATTGCTTATAGCCACATTACTAAAGAAGCATCGAATTTGGCAAAAGTGTAAGCTTAGAGTGTTCACTGTAGCGACCGAAGAGGAAAATACACTTCAAGTTAAAAATGATCTTATAAAATACATGTATCATTTGAGAATCGAAGCTGAAGTGGATGTGATCGAGTTGAATAATGCAGAAATTACCGCCTATACTTTTGAAAAGTCAATTAAACTACATGAAAGAGAGGAATTGGTTAAGAAATTAAATATGCAAGTCACAGAAACTGGGTTTGAGCCTCAGTATTTCCTTGAAAAAATAAGAAAAAATAGTGTTTCAAATAATATTGAAAATACAAGTTAAGTTTTAAAAAAAAATTTAATTTTTAATAATTTATTTAATTTTTAGAAAGTTCCGAACTTTCAATTTTTTATTCTAAAACATTGAGAAAAATGCATTCGTCTATAGAATTGAACAAAAAAATTCTAGAAAAGTCAAAAGAAGCCAGTTTGGTTCTAATTAATATTCCATCACCTCCAACACAACAAGAAAATTCAGACTATAATTGTAATTTTGTCTAAATATTTTCAATTAAATTTTTTAACAAAAAAATAATTACAACTAGATTTTACATATATAAATACAGTCATTGATGGTCTAAACAGAACACTATTGATTAGAGGATCTGGACGAGAAGTTATAACTATTTTTTCCTAAAAAAACTTGAACATGTGAAATAACAACCCAAAAAAATACACCTTGTTTAAAATATATTTTTTTTTAAATCTAAATTTAAATTTAGTTATAAAATTTATTAAATTAAATAAGTAAAATCTTTTAAATAAATAAATTTAAAAGTCTCTTTTTTTTATAATTTAAATTTAAAAGAAGATTAATGATCATATTGCTAAAAACTACTAATCAAGAGAATAACAAATTTAACTCATAAAGAATTACAATACTGACTTGAAAAGGTACTGAGTGGAGTTCTGCAAGGGTCTGTTCTTGGACCTCTGCTATTTGTTCTGTACGTAAATGACCTACCCGACTGCGTTTCAAATAGAATGGAATTGTACGCAGATGACTCAAAATTACTCGGTTTAGTTAATAATGTTTATGAGAGAGCGATGTTACTGAAAGATCTGGATGCAGTATGTCAATGGATAGAGGTTTGGCGAATGGGATTGTGTGCTAACAAATGAAAAGTAATGCATTTCGGCAGACTAAATGAAAGGCGTAAGTATACACAAAAAAGCAACAGAAATATTAAATTAGCGACCACAGAGTGTGAAAGGGATCTTGGACTGATGGTTTCATCAGATTTAAAATGGACTAGCCAAGTGAAAAGTGCTTGTGCGAAAGCGAGTAGGGTACTTGGAATGCTGAAGCGAACGTTTACAAGTAGAGAGGAAAGACTGTGGGTTAGATTGTATATATCCATGGTGAGACCCCGCCTAGATTACGCAGTGCAGGTTTGGAATCCAAGTATGAAAATGGACGTGAATGCGTTGGAATGGGTGCAAGAGAGGGCAACAAAAATACCGTTGTCTGTAAGAAATATGCCGTATGAAATGAGGCTGACAAAATTAGGACTGACAAAGCTGAGTGAAAGAAGAGTGAGAGGGGACTTGATTGAAATGTACAAATTAGTGAATGGAATAGAAAAGATAAGCTTGGTCAAGAATCTAGTGAATAAATCAGAAAACAAGGGACCAGCCGGGGCGTTAAGAGGAAATAGCATCAGAGTCTAGAGAGAAAGTTTCCCAGCTCAAATTAGAAATGCTTTTGCGGCTGCAGTAAATGCCAGACACGTATTTTTCTCAAACAGAGTAGTTCCGCATTGGAATAAGTTGCCAGAAAATGAAGTGAAATCTAAGTCAACCGCTAACTTTAAAATGGCCTTAGATAAGTTCAATGGAATCGGCTGCTACAGCTCTACACGGCCAATTGGTTGTGATGGGCTTAGACAATCTACATGTTAGGTGTCGCAGCAAGAACTACTACTACTACTATTTGAGAATTGAAGCAGAAGTGGATGTGATCGAGTTGAATAATGCAGAAATTACCACATTAAAAAAAATTTCATTGATATAAAGAACTAAACTTAGGGTTTAGTTAAAAAATAAGGGAAGAATCTAAGAATTTTGCATAAGGGGCGTTGTCAAGAATTTTTAGTATTTGTATCCCTGGATTATTTAATATTCTAAAAAATTTAATTTAAATGACAGCATCATCAGCTATCATCATTAAAAAAATTGGTTGTGATAGCTCTGGATTCACTCAGACCGTAGCGCCGGCTCTGATCGCCATACATAAAAAATATTTACATTCTGAACAAATTAGAATAAAATTTTTAAAATAAATAAATTATATTTTATTAACTAAATAAATAAATAATTTAAAAAAATAGTTTTGAACTAACTAATGATTAATTTTTTTTTCAAAATTTAAAATTAAAAAATAAAATTGATATTAAAAGATTGATACATATAAATGAAAAATTTTCAATAAGTTTATGATTTCCAGAAATAATTTCACTTGGTTCTGGCTCATCTGTGTTTGGTGTTTCAACTATTGTTTTTTCGATTTCAATTGATCTATCATTAAGAATGGCTGATACAAGAGACAAACCTGGTACAATCTCTAAACCTGCAGCAACATCTTGGCCAAATTTTGTCATATTTTCTGCATTACCCAAATAGTCCATATTCACCATTACACTGCCACTGTATACAGATATTGGCGTTTTTAAGGTTAAATGATATTTTTCTAAATAACAATTGTACATGGCCGATCTTATGTCTTCGACTTTATCTCTGTAATTGTTAAAGTCTCCTTCGAATGTAAAGTAAGAAGAAGGAATTGTGGCATCGTCAAGAGTATTTTTAACTTTGCTCACTATTATTGATTTTGTAAGACAACTAAATGAATAATCGTCGTTTGAAGTTTTTAGAGAAATATTGAGCAAATACATTCCAGTTTTGGTAATGTACAAATTATCAAAAGTAAAAAGACCATCAGAAAGATATGCTGATGTGTTCAAAGAATCAACTTTTAACTGACCATTTGGTTGACATCTATTCAATTGATGAATTCCAATCACTGCTTGCCATGTATGATTTTTCCAATCTAAATTTTTGACTGGTCTTGTCGAATATTTATCTATGACTGAAATATTTAAGCTAAAAAATTCATTTTCAACTACAACCATGTTTGATTGATCAGACATACATGAAAATTCAGCTTTTGATGAGCTTATTGATTTTACAGAGGCCAAAGATGGTGGTTCATAAATTGTTTCATCAAGTCCTTGCGGAGTTTTGAATTTGTATCGAATTTTAAAATTTGATGTTATTTCAGAAATGCTCATGTTTTCAAATCTGACAAAACCATCATCTTGAAGACTAGCTTCTGTTTGAAGCACAATATGAGCAGTTGGGCTAATGCTATCATAAATTTCAGCCACAATTATCCAAGGAAATTCATCGTTGCCCATATTTAATAATAAATCACCCTAAATTAGAAAAATTAATTGATTAAAATTGTTCATTTTAATTTTTTTTTGAATGAAAAATCTAAAAAAAAATCTAGAAAATTACATTTTCATCAACAACTTTTAAAACAGGTTGTACTTTACATGGTACCATTTCCATACAATTATCAGCCTCTTTTTCTATAATAATTGTATTGATTTTTTTAATTTCAGCGTCACTTCCATTAGAATTTGGTTTTTGAACTAAAAGATCAGATAGAGTAACATTGAGAATTTGTTTAGCTTTTTCTTGTAATATTCCCGTACTAAATCCATTTATTATTGATGCAGTAAAATTGTTCAGTTCAGTTTTAATTGAATCGTCTTGATCCTTTAGAGAAATATCTTCAATTGGATCTTCCATTATTGTCAGTGATATAAAAGTAGTTCCTGTTGATCTACGTTTTCTTAATTCAGCACTTTCTGCTATTATTTCCACTCGTCGAATTTTGTTTGCTGGTATATCTAACAAATCAGCAAAATTTTGAACCAAAGTCTCTTTGTTAAAGAATGAAGATTCCGTAATTGCTGGTACACCAAATTTTACAAAAATTGTTGGCGTTACTTTCAAGTCAATGTAATCACTACCTCCTATTGTAAAATAGACTTTAGAATCTTTTCTAACTGCCAAATTAGTTCCAGACTGATTGCTAAAGTGAGGCATATATTTTTCTAAATTGCTTGTCGTGTCATTTAATTGCATGTTGCCATTGACATAATGTGCATTTGTAGGCGGTACAAATCGATCATTTTTGTACAAATCAATTCTATTTGAAGTGAAATAATGCATGGATAAACGAACTTTATAGTCAAGTTCAGCATTAAGAATTCTGAATCTTAATTGTGTTGGAGGAAGGCTTGTTAGATAAATGTCAATGTTCATATTGGATGCAATAATTGCCATGAATGTTGATAGCCTTTCTAGACAAGTGTATCCGAAACAACAACCATGATCTAATAAAAAAAATATTCTTAAATATTTCGGATATTTTGTTAGATAAATATTTTGTAAAATTATACCTTGAGGTCCATTTATTAAGTCCAAGTAAGTTCCATCTGCGTGAATAGCTACAGGAGATAGTCTTCTTTTCAGGGTATCTGGATCCATGCTTTCTATTATTAGGACTCTATGCTCAATGCCGTGGCACTCATATGCTTGCCAGTCATGAATATATTTGCACAAATTTGGATCGCGTACAATTCCAGGATACTTGTAGGTTTGATTTGGCGGTATCATCGAGCCATTTGGAGCAGCAAGCAATTCTTTTGGAATTCTAAAATCACCAAGGCCTCTTTTCTGACTACCCCATTCAAATTCAGACTGTGGTATTACAGTTCCACGCTCTCCTAAAAACGAACCATCCAAATCATTCAAAAGAGCCTTTTTCAAAGCATCACAGTCCATATCGATACAATCCCAGATATTGATTTTAAAGAGATTGGGCCTATGAATCCAAATTTTAGATGAATTTTCAACTCCATACAAATGAATGTTTTTCATCATAACTGGATGCTGGCCATCATCATTATCCTTGTTAGTTGTTAATAGATAATTTCTATATCCACACTGGGAATTAAAATTCGTAAAAGTTAAATTCTCAAAAACAGTTCTTCCGTCTACGGATTGATAGGTTTTGATTCCAGACCATGGTTTATATGGCGCCATGTTACTTCTTCCAATAAAATTTGACCAAACTACTCCTACTTTTCCAAATTCGTCAGGACCGGCTCCAAAAGTTTGAATTCTAACAGCTGAATTATAATTTAAATCATATGTTCTTACATCTTCTAGACAATTAAAATTTGAAGATTGACCAACAATTAGTGAATTCTTATTTGTATAAAATTTATTGGAAAAAATATGTAATATGGGCGCTGGTTTTATCACATATGTGAATGCACTAACAAAATTATCAATCAATTTATTTGAGTCCAAAATGACACTCTGAGGTCCTTGATAATAAATACCCCAATGCATTGCTTTATATACCGTGAAACCAGATATTTTAACACAAGTCAAATTTTCAAAATAAAAATCTGGCAAAAGAACTACACCAGCCATACATGAATAAATTGTATTTCCCTTTATTGAATTATTCATTCCTATGCCAACAGTTTCATTCAAATGATCACATGCTTCGGCTTTGTAAAAAAGTCCCAATCTTTCCACTCCACTAATAAAATTGTCCTCAATTACTGCCGACTTGGCTAAATGCGCATCGATTGCACCCCAGTATTCACCATTAAACTCTGCTTCCCAAAATAAAATTGAAGAAGACCAAAGTATATAGACAAGCATATTTCTTTTTAAAATGTTTGAGTGTCCTTCCAAATAAATGCCAAAATCAAGTGTTCGATGAACAACATTATCTTCAATTGGTATACTATTTGATTCCAGAATGCCGACAGCAGCAGCAAATCCATGATGAAAAGCTGAATTTCTGACATAAGAAGGCCGCGAATAGTTATAGTCTCCTAAATTTGAAAACAAAATACCATATTTGTAATCATCGCTGTCACTTCGACTAAATTGACCAAATAAATCAAACTCTACATTTGAAACTCTTGCATAGCCTTTGTAAAATACTGGATTTCCTTGAGCATCCAAAGTGGAATAATCTGAAACAATTGTTCGCGTTCCATACAGCTCAGTAAATTGATTAGCATATGATTCACCAATAATTCGAATATTTCTTGACAATAGACCAACCGGTGCTCCAATTCGATACGATTCACCATTCGGGTATGTTTCTCCATAGCCCATATGACTGTATTTTAAAGTTGCATTCAAAGTGAGAGTTTTGTTGTCAGCCGACTTTGAAACTATCTTGAAAATTTCTGTCTGATTTGGATGATAGGATGTCGAACCGATTACAATTGTTTCACCAGGCAGCCAATCAACACCAACAGTTAATTTAATTGTATTCGAATTTCTCAGTGAAGATTGAGACAAAGTTGTCCATGATGGTGTTCGCGGACGACCATGTAAGTCGAGGCCACCGAAAACACCTATTCCCTTGCCGCCAATATTGCTCAGTCCATCTGGCAAATAGAAATTAAGCGATTGTTTGGTTCCACGCAAAATTATATCAACATTATTCAATATGGGATCATTTTCCCACCCAATAATTAATTGACCACCATTTATGAAAATCATTTCAGCACTCAATGTATGATTTAGACCATTGTCAAATTCCAAAACACCATCAATTTGTAAATACTTCAATTTTGGTATGGGACAGTCAACAACCACATATTTTCCATCCGGAATCTTGACACTTTGACCTTCTTGCGGCAATTGATACGAAGATCGAAGCATACTTCTTGTCTCGACATATCCACCCCATCCAGGCTCAGCAAATGCCCAAGTTTCAACATTTGACCAAAAAAGAGCATTTGGAGGACGCTCTGTCACTGGCAATCTATACCCCGGCTGAATTGGTAGCTCACAACCAACATAACGACATACATGTGCATCAAATATGACTTCATAGTCAACAAATGGCAGAATATTTTTGTTATTATTCAAAATGTAACTTAGCATTTGAGTTGAATTGTCCCAATACCATCTACCTGTATCCATGTCTGTAGTAAGTGGAATAAAGGATTCAATCTGAATATTTTTTCCAAAATAGACACGATCGGGCTTCTTCCACATTCTGTGTTTGATTATTATCCAATTGCCAGGTTCGATATTGTAGAAACCACTTGAATAAGATACATTGGTAGGATAAAGAGCTTGGTCGAATTCGAACAAGTACTCTTGATTTGCTTCTAAAGTGCTCATAAATCCTAGGATATGTGTTAATCTTTTGGCATATTTTATTGTTGACGCCATTTGTCCCTCCTTGTTTGTTATATTTGCTCGAAGAACTAAATCTGGCTGTAATTCATTGAACGAAAATCGAATCCATCCTTTGGTATTTTGGCATATCGAGCCATTTATGAAACGGCTGTCGCTCTTACAACTTGGATTGTTAATTGTAAAATTGTTTCTGTAGACCACAACGTTATTTAACTCATCTGTTAGACTGCCGTCTAAATCTTGATAAATCAAATCCCAGTCCCATCGTTGAATAGCTCTAATTTGTACATTAATAAACTTTAATTGTTCAACTTTATTGATCCATCCTCCACAAAAAATCCTAATAGAAATTTATTTTTAATTAAAATTGAAATTTAAAATTTTTTTTTAATTTTTTTTTTTTTAATAAAATTAATACTTACACACATGTTCCAATTATTTCAGGACCTCTCATACAATGGCTACTGTCAGACGGAAAATTGATAAATGTTACATTTTTAATCAATTGACCTCTGTCCCAAGCCAATACTAGTCCAGATTCAGTGAGAGACTTATCTGCCATTGAGTCAGTATTACCAATAATTATAGAATCAATGACTGCTGGTCCTGTTTGCTCATTGTAAAAAGTTTCAACCAGTCTGGGTATTGTATGAGCCAAATGACTATGATCGACATTATTTTTAGTTTCAATCCCGATATGAGATTGATCATAAATGAGAAAATTTCTAAATTGAAGACTGTTTGAAAAAACCCATTCGGCACCTTTTTCATTTGAATATGAAATTAAATTTTCAAATTTTGCCACGGATGGTCTTGAATCCCAACACGAGCCAGAAACCGATGGAGTATAGCCAGGGAAAATCCAAAGACCTATGCGGCCTGAACTGTGTATGCTATTATTGAAAAAGCGTCCAAGAGGAATTTTTTTGGGACAATAATTTTGATCAAATGAAGGACCATCAGGTCGATCTAAAAGCCTGTACCAAAATCCAAAATGTGTTCCACCAGCTACAGCATTATGTATTACTGTATTATTTGGATTAGTAACCCAATAGGCTGCTGGTGTTGAATCTTCATTCAACAAACTTGAACTTGTTTTAACAAAAATAGCCAAATTGTAGCTAAATTCATTTCCAATTTCAACACTATCTTCTAGAAAATAGGCACCACCCATAATATCGTAAATAAAATTGCGAGAAACCTTAACATAGTGAGTACCATGTACATTAACTGCTCTATTGAACGATTTTCTAATTGAACACTCTCTTACATATGAGCTTGGCATGTCACCATTCAAATGAAAATGAATTGGGTATCGTCCAAGTCTGAACGATTGACCTACATGAAATAATTCTACATTTTGAATTCTGGCAATAACATGTTCTCTGTCTCTTGGTGCATCCATGTCTGCATGTATCATTATTTGAGCGCCAAATTCATCTGATCCAATCTCGTCACCATATCGGCCCAAATAACAAGTTTGTGTTGCAAATTCAGACGGATTAAAGCCTTCTGGACAAGCTTTGGCACTTTTAAGAGAATTCCAAGAATCATCAGTATTTCCTCTAAATTTAATATTTCTTGTCAATAGACCTATTTCAGCTCTTTTTTCAACTAGATAAATATCTGGACTTTGGCCAACTTCTATTTCAACAGACAAATGTGTATAGTTTAACTGTTGATCTAGAGTTAGTGTCCTATTATCGCCAGACTTTGCAATTATAGTTCTAACTTCACTCTCTCTTACTGAATATAAATCTCCTGTTGTGGCAATAACTATTTCACTGCCAATATCCCACACAACAGACTCTTTGAGAACAATTTGAGTTGAGCCAGCATCAGCTGTTTGTCCTAATTGAGTCCATGTTACACCAACTGGTCTACCATGCATGTCAATTGTTCCATTTCGAAGAGCAATTACTTTGGCGCCAAATATTGGTATTTCAATTGAACGAGCCGAGCCATACATTGTTATTTCTGCTTTGTGCATAAATGGATTTTGCTCAGTACCAATTTGCAACAAGCCATTGTCACTTGATAATCAAAAAAAATGATTTAATTTTAAAATCTATCAAAAAATTTATTCATTTACACAATAATAATGTATTCACATTGAAGATGAACATCTTGCATATCATCAAAAATCAAAGAACCGCCAATGATGAGAATGCCTTTGAGAACTGGTGTATTTGAGTCAAAGTAGACTGCTTGATTTTCACTTATAACAACAACATCGCCTTCTCCTGGTGGATCCATTCCTCCCCAAGTAAACTTTGACGACCACAAGTCAATGTATTCAAAATAGTTTTCATCCTTTTTTTAAAAAAAATAAAAATTTAAAACAAAAAAAATTAAATTTTATTAAAAGTTTAGTTTAGAGAATATTTACATTGAGAGCATTTCCAATTTGATCAACATAAACTTGAATAAGTGATTTTTTTGAAGAAAACGGAAATGATCCAGTACGACAAACAATTGTTGTTTCATTAATAGTAATTATTTGACATTCTGTATTTGAAATTTCAACTTTGGTTGAATCAACCCTAAAATTTTTTTTTGAATTTAAAAAAATTTTAATGTAAACTAAAAGGTTACTTGAAATTTTCACCAACAATTGTAAGTATAGTACCACCACCAGTTCCACCACGATACGGCCATGAGCTTAAAATTTTTGGTGTCAATTCAAGCTTGTAGTAAAAATTTGTTTGCTTAGTTAGTCCATTTTCACTTATTTGCAAATCACAATCTTTGTCTACTGACGAATTACTTGATGGAACAAGACAATAAATTAATGAACTAGTATAATTAATAAGTTTGCATTCATTATTGCAAATAGAAACTTTAGTTTGTTGAGAAAATCCACTTCCATTTATTTTCAAATGAAGACCACCAGCAAGACTGGCTTCAATTGAGCTCAAATCATGAATATTTAAATTGTATATAAAATTTAAATCTTTATTGGCATAGCCAAACGAGTCAATCTTCAACTCAATCGGATATGTTCCAGCCGAATTGTCACCAGCAATGCAGGTAATCTCATTTACAGTGGACGATTCTACTGAACAAATGGAACCATTTATTTGAACATGTACTTCATCTTTATCATTGCTGAAATTTTCACCAGTCAAAGTTAATAAACTTGATCTATAGTTTTCATTTTCTGGACTGACATGGTTAATAACAGGAGTTTTTGCAGTATCAAATATGTAAACCAAACTCTCGCTTAGATGTTCATTACCCAAAGTTGAAACACTTACATTAACAGTTTGAGCTGAATTTGCTTGTGTCTCACATTCAATTTCGTTTATTTCAACAGTTTTTACAACACAGTTTGTCTGACCAAGATTTACTACAGATCCAATTGTGAATCCGTTGCCTTTAATTTTGACAACAGTGCCGCCATTATTACTTCCTGATAAGGGAGAAATTGATTTCACAGTTGGTTTACCAGATATTTTATCATTAAATTCATTTGCATTTCCTGTTGATTTTACACTCAGCTTAACAGAATGAGAACCAGACTCAAGTCCATTGATAGAACACAAAATATTTGTATCACTTAAACTAACTGTTTTACAGACTTGATCTCCTATTTTTAGATCTATTTCACTAGCATCTGTACCAAAATTGATTCCAACTAATGTCAAATTTGTTTCTTGTTCAATTTCATTAGTTGAAATTGATTGTATTTGGGGATTTTTTGATTCAGAAAATTCATATGTTAAATTCATTGCATATTCAACTTGATTCTCATTAGTAAAAACAAACAAATCATGCTCACCAGTGTTTGCCAAAGTAATGAATTTTATTGAGTCAAATAAAATTTGTGAATTACTCGAATCGTAAACTAAATCATTCATTATAACTTTGGTTGATTGATCAAAACCATCTCCATTTATTGTGATTAAAGCACCACCATTTGTTGATCCAACATTTGGTGTTATTTCTTTGGCTATAGCTAAAAATCGAACAAAAATAAAACTATCCATTTTGAGTGCATAACCTTTGTTTTTAACTTTAACTTCAATGCTATGATTTTTAAAAGCTTCCAATCCACTATTTTTTCCAATAGTACACTTTAATTCAGTTGAAGAACTTGAAGCTATTGAACACAATTTACCACCAACGTAAATCTCATTTTCACATTCCGTATCGCTAAAATCTGTTCCTGTAATTGTAATTTCAGTTTCAAATGTAACATTATAAGGAGAAACATTAGTAATTGTTGGCACTGAACAACTTGTAAATCTCATTTTATTTGATGGAACAATACCACAATCTGCTTCTAAAATTAGCTGAGATGAACAACTAGGAGAAGAAAGTGGATCTTATTTAAAAAACAAAATTAAAAATCTAATTTAATAAAATAATTTTTTATCTTAAATTTACTTACTTATTGGATTGCAATTTAGTCTTACTAAGTCATTATCTGCATTATCAGAAGAGGAACACCATTCAAACGATTCATCTTGATTTGTACATGAATCATACGAAGTGGACGAATAAGTAAATGGAAAATTGCATTTTAATGCTTTGATATCGTTTTGGCTAACATCTATTTCTAAATCTTTTTCTTCATCAATATCCAAAACAACAACTACTCCGTGAAAATTGACAACTTTACTTTGTTCAATATAGCCAGACCAGTAATAGTAAGTTCCAGGAATGTTAAATTGAAACGCAAATGATCCTGTTTCTGTTGGCGGTCCACTCCAAAATCCTTCTGGCTCAATTTTTGCTGGGTTTTTAAGCTGTTGAACCATAAATTTTAGTCCAGCCACGACATTAAACGGCTTCCATGACCATCTTACTATGTCTCCTTTGTTTATTTCAATGTATGGATGATCCCAAGCATATCCTCTTCCCCAATCTGAATTTTAAAATTTTTAAAAATTTTTCTAAATTTTTTTTTTTTTAAATTGGAAACAAAAAACATTTTATTTCTTAGGCTTAAAAAATGATTACTTGGATTATGTCCACTATTGGTGATTTCATAAACAGTGTGAGCAGCCTCTGTTTCGCAAATAACATTATTTTTGCTGCAATTAATTACTCTGCAATTGTATCTTTCAAAGGTTACTTTGTTTAACAAACAATCATCAGTGTTAAATCCATCACCATAAATAGTAACTAACGATCCTCCTCTTTTGGATGTTATTTTAGGTTCAAATGATGAAACATAAAAAACATATTCAATTAAATTTTCTGTCCTATGAACAAAAATTAAATTTAACAGAATAGAATTGAAAATTGTGTTTGGCATTTTTACCTGGCATTTCCATAAGTACCAACAGGAATAATCAATGGATAAAGTCCTGGTTCATTTGATGGTGTTTTAATTAAAACTGAATCAGAATTTGATGACACAATTTGAGCTAGTTTAGAACCAATATAAATTTGAATATTTTCTTTTGAAAAAGTTCCATTTATTGTCATGATTTCATTGCCTGCTACACTTAGTTTGGTATTCGATACACCTGTTACTTTAGGTGTATTGTCAAAATCGTAAACAAAAGCATTTGTTAAAATTTTATCATGACCATTTTCAACTATTGTAACATCAACTGTTTTATTTGCATTAGTGGGCTTTAATTAAAAATAAAATTTAATTAATTCTTAAATAATGTTTATATTTAAAATATTTAGCTTACATTAGATGGAACAATACAAGAAATTAATCTATAACTTGAGCTCGAAATTGAACAATCATTTCCATCAATTGATACTTTTGTATTGATAGTAAATCCTTTACCAGTGATGTTAACAATAGTTCCACCTCCAGTTCCAGCAATGCTTGGACTAACCGAAAAGGCATCTAGTTCAAATGTGTATTTTGTATCAGAGGCTGCTTGACTTAAACTAGCTAGACCTTTTCCAAAAACATTTAAACTAAAAGAATAATTTCCTAGAGGTCCATCGCCTGGAACACATTCTATTTTAGTTTCACTTGCAGATATGATGTTACAAGTTGTTTCGCCAATTAGAACCAAATTTTCCTCAGGATTTACATTGAATCCATTGCCATTCAAAATTATAAATGTTGAATTGTGTTTAATTATTGATTCGACTATAGGTGTGTAATCACTAGACCATTCGAAATCACAAGAACCTGGACATTTTGAAATAATTCCATTTATAGATACAGTGATCTTTTTTAAATAATAGTAATAATTTAAAATTGATGTAATAACTATTAAAATACTTGGGGTTTTTGATGAAAAGTTTTAATGATATTATCAGTTAATGGAGAAAACAATGCATGTCCAGTTTGTATTTGTTTTGTAAAAATTTCTTGTTCATTTCCATTTAAACTATTTGAATTCTTTTTTTTTTTTTATTTTTTAAATTATCAATAAAATAACTAATTTAATGATGAAAAAAATTAATTAATACAATTTCTATTTTAGGCTTGCTTCCTCCAGATTGCCATTTAATTCTCCATTTATAGCCAGCACAATTTTTACTTCTTTCAACAGTGACCTGGCCCATTTCTTTAATTGATTCTAGATAATTTTTAAGCGATTCATCATCAATATTTGCTTCAATATCTTTAAAGATTAGAAAATTAACTCAAAAATTATTTAAATCTAAAAAATTGGAAAAAAAATGACCATTAAAATTTGTATTATTCCATGAAAAAGAAAATGAACCATTTACTGGCGGATTAGAAGATTCAATACGATTGATTAAAACATCTTGAAAGTTTTTTATCGATACAGTATCAAGATTGTGAAGGCAATTGTTTGGTTTGTATTTAAGGGTAAATGTTTTGTCGTTGGGTGTTGATACAACATCCAATTTACTTGGAATAATTGGAACATTTGGATATAATCTTCTTGTTGTTACAAGTCTTGGATCTTTTAAAATATTTAAATTGAATAGAAATTAGATTTTAAATTGGTTTTACCCATATAGCCAAATGGCAAAGTCTTTCTCAAAGTGACTGTGTCAACAAAACTGGTTTCAGATGAAAATGGAAACAGTCTAACCTTTAGAATTTTAAGCATTTAGTAGAAAAAAATATTCAAACAGATATGTGTATTATTTACTCTTTGAATGAGAACTGTTCCAATATTATCAGCCACATTAGTTACAATATCATAGCATCCGTAATGCCAATCGCCATCTGCCCTTGACTCAACTGAAACTGATTTATAGATATATTGTCCATAGCTATCTTTAAATTGTAAGTCAATTCTATTGAAAGCTATTTTCTGTTTGTAGGCAAAGCATAGCTTGAAAATAGAAGATTTTTAAAATAAATAAAAAAATAAATTTTTAATAATCAATAAATTACATATTTAAATGTGGTAAAAGCTTTTATGTAATCAAAAAGAGTTGAACTTTTAGATGAACAAAGACCACAAAAAACAGTGTCGTTGAGATTTCCTTCAAGTACACTAGTACATGTTTCAAAGTTATTTAGCTCGTAAACATCATCAGTCTTGAGTTCAATTGATGCTGGACATCGAATTCCAAAAGTTTTTCTCAAAGTGTTTTTGATCTTGAAAAAAAATTTTTAATTTTGAAATTTAAAATTTTCTAAAATAAATTTTTCTTTTGTTTACATTTTCACTTGATTCAGTCAAACTAAACAATGGTGAATTCTGTTCTTGCACAGTCAATTGAACATTTTCACCAGATGCCACTCCTTTTGTTTCTTCTTCAATTTGGCTAATCAAATTACCAGTTATTTCTATCAAATTGGCAACATCTCCCAATTGCGGCGAAAATGTAACACGAAATATTTTAATTTGTGGATCATTTGAAGAAACTGGACTAACAGTAACTAGATTTGGTCCCAATGATGGTAAATCGTTGAGTGCTTCTTGTAAATTAAGCGCTGAACTCGTTTCAAAATCCAAAAGATCTAAAAAAAAAAATATTTTTTTTTCATTATTTATAATTATATTTTATTATATTATGTTGAGTCGCAAAATTTTGCGTTTTTTAAAAGGTTGGATATTTTTTAAATTTAGCATCCCTGTAGCTCTAAAGCTTTGAGTCGAAAAAAATTTAAAAAAAAATTCAAAATTTTTTTTTGATACTAAATTAGTGACAATATGAAAAAAAAATCAAATTACTAGTTTCAACACTTTCAAATGATAGAACATATGGCACATTAAATGAAGAATTTAAAGTGACCATTTGAACCTCTGATACACCATCTACAACAGTTATATTTGAATAATCAATTGTCTTTAAAAATAAAAAATTAACATTTTAAAAATAAAATTAGAAAATATAAAATCTACAAATTGTTCACTGGTTTCAGTTGAACGAATTTCTATTTCTTGAATTTCATTCTTAACATTACTACTAATTGTATCAATCAATTTTGTATCATAAAATCTTGCATTTATTTTCAAATTAAAATCTGAAGTATTCGTTGAACCTATTGATTCAATGTAATAGCTATTTTTAAAATTAATTTATTTAAAAAATTTTATTTTTGAATAAAAAATTATAAATTACTTTAGTCCAGCTTCAAGATCTACTTTTGAATAGTCACTCGAAGAGTCTTTATAACTGGAAACAATTGTTTTATCATCAGGATTTTCACTTAAACTTAAAAAGACTTTGGCATAGCCATTAGTATCAATGGGAAAATCATAACTTCCAGATCTCAATGGGGCAAAATAGCCCTTTAGCCAAACAGTAGCTGGATTTACTTGACTTAGTGAAACACTCATATTTCTAGCAACATAATTAATTGCTGACAAAGATGGCTGATCAATTAACAAATTGTCAAAACTGGTCGACTTATTGTCGATTAATACATTTATGCCTCTACCACCATAAAAATAATCTCTATTTGTATAAACAGGATCAGCTGGCACTTTACATTCCAATGTTGAATCAAAATAATTATTTGTCGAAAATGCGATTAATTCGCATTGTTCATTAGCAATTTTAATATTAGCTTTTGTTAATTCATCACTGTAAAAATGATTGCCAGTAATTTTCAGTCTAAGACCTCCATTAACACTTCCATTTTGATGATTAATCTGATTTATTTGTGCATAGCTTTCAAAATTGTAAATTTGCTCATCAGCTGAAATGTAAAAAATGGATGGAGAGGCTAATGAACGTCCAAATTCTTCAGACACCAAAACTGTAGCATTATACACATTTACTTCATGACCTTCTAGTTTACACAACAAAGTGTCTGTAGTCAAATTTTGATAGACCAAATTAGTGTCTGGATTAATGAGATTGCAAAGTTGACCATTAAAATAAATTCTTGATATTCTTGCTCCTGCATCATCAGCACATGGATCTTCGTCGCGAGTATAGCACAAGGTTTTAAAATCTCCTTTTAGAGTTATCATTGAACCTGGTGTTGCACTTGTTGGCTCAATTGATGTTAGCTTTGGTGTTGTCCAATCAGCCACTCTTACATCAGCATTTTCAATGTTTATGTACTGTTCAAATGGTATTAGATTTCCATTTACTTTTACCCGAACAGTATAGGTGCCTTCCGGCATAGCTCTTTTTATTTTATTCTAAATTAATCAAATTATTCAAATTTAGTTAATTTAATCTTACGGAGCATAGCAGGTTATTTGTGTTGATGTTACTTTGTCTGTATGAATTGAACATTCATATGAATTGAATTCATTAACAAGAAAAACTTCATTCGAAAGATCTTCTGATGGAGCAAATGCAAACAGATTTTGAGCAAACCCTTTTTTTTAAAATAAATTAAAAAAATTTAAAAATTGGAATTCAAAGGTTGTTAACGAAAGATAAACTTAACAACAGCAACAATAAAAAGAAAAATTTTAGACATTTATTAATATGAGTTAAAAATTAAAAATGGAGAATTATTTGGATGTAATGTCAAAAAAGTGTGAATGTCAAGTCGGTCCTGTGGTGTAGTGGTTAGAACACCCGACATCCAATCAGGAGGTCGTGGGTTCGAATCCTCATCCAGTCCGGCTGCAAACGCGTTGGGTTAACTACCCGACCGTCCAAGACATTTCAAGTTACAAAGAAATCAAGAAAAACGAAAGAAACTCAAGAGAAAAATCGACTTGAGTGGAAATCAAAAGTAATGACCCTATGCTCCACAAGGAGTGAATAAGGAAAAAAAAAAAAAAAAAAATGTCAAAAAAGCAGTTAAAAATTTCTAATTTTAAATTTTAGTATTTTCCTACTTAATAATACGCTTAACTCGAACTGTTTAGTACAAAGGCAAAGATAAAAACTTATAAATTACTTTTTCCATAAATCCAAAGCATGGTACCACCATTGCGACTTATTGTGTTGACCCAATTTCCGCCATTTTTTCTGGTAGTAACATAATCAATTACAGCATCAGTCGGTTGTACACAAGAAGACCATCTGCCAGATAGAGTTAAACATTTTGGAACATAGCCTAGTCTTGTGCTATTTGGATAGTTAATGATACAATAGTTGTATTCTTTTCCCTCATAGGAAAAAGGAATTTTACAAAACTCTTCATCTAATGTTTTAACTAGAAAAATAAAATATTAAAACATTGTGACTAATCAATAAATAGAATAATACTCGGGCAAATGTTCACATTTGGATCATTTAAATCAGCTTCCCAAAAATTAACACAACTTTGACGGGAATAATTAATTAAAAGTAAAATTGTTAGCAAAATAAAAATTTTCATTTTTAAATTTTGATTTGAGAATTCTTTTTTTTTTAAAAAAAACATTTTATTTATATTAACGTAATTTCTCAATTTAAGCTTTGGGCTTGCGTTTTCTTAATAATATTCATTTAAATTTTGTTTTAAGTTATCGTTAAACATTGAAAATAAAGAGAAATTTTAAATTATTGCCTCAAGAGATCTACTTCGTGCTTACAAGGTCTCAAATTTTGTTTCAGTGTTCGCTATTAAAAATAATTTTGCGCTTCTAAATATTCTACTCTATTACATTCAAATAAAATGCTTAGTTAATGGTTGCATTCAATAATTTTTAAAATTATTATGTCAAGAATTTTTTTCTAATTTTTTTCAAAAGAAAAACATTTAAAAGCAGTTTTTATTGATTACTTTAAATTTAATAAAAAAAAAATTTTAAAAAAATTCTCTCGGCTTAAAATAGACGAATGCTAGTTTAATAAAATAAAAATTTTTTAGCATTTTTAAGGTGTTGTTACTTTAAGAGGAAATGAAAAAGTTTATCAACTGATATGTGACCTTGTAGATATTAAAATAGCAGAGTTTATTAAGTAAGGTATTTCCAAATTATTTAAAAAAAAAAAATTAAATTTTAAAAATAATTTTGAATTTATTTAATTTCTCTCTCAAAAATATCGAAAATTTATTGGTATAATTTATTTTAACAAAAAAAAATTATAAAAAATTATTCGCCCATTTGAAGCATGAAGAGTCAAGATGTCTGATTTAGATAAAAAAGAGCCCTATGAAAAAATTTCAATTTTTTTTTCATTTTTCTCTATTTAAAAATAGAAATTTTAGAATTTTGAAGGTTATTTATCAAGTTTATTAAGCAAAATTAATTAATAAAAATAATTGTCAAATATTTTTTTTTAAATGTTCTGAAATTGATTGAATTTTCGGTCAAAAATTTATGTTATTTTGGTCAAATTTACTTTGGACTAAAAATCTAAAGCAACGAAAAATAACTAATTCTACTGAATTAGCTTTTTTTAAAAGCATAAAAAATAAAAAACCTATAAGGCAAATGATTTACAGTTTTGAGCAAAGTCGAAAGATTTTTACGAATATTAATTTAATAATAACTTTTTAAAAATGATTTAGCGTTAGGAAAAATGAACTGAAAGTAAATTTGGGCAATAAAAATTTATTTTTACTTTAAATAATTAAACATGTTGAAATTATGCCCAAAAAATTATTTCATAAATTGAGAAAATGTACTAACTATGGAAATAAATATGAAAATGTAAAATTATTTACATTTTGCTCTAACTATCTGTGGCAATTTTGACTAATATATCGCTGTGGAGTCCAAGCTTGTAGCATAAGAGGGAAGGTTTCAGACAGGTAGAAACAGAAAACGGCAATTTTAAATCAAATTTACATAGAACAAAACAATTTCTTGTATTCATAATAATTTAAACTTTATTTGAATAATGAAATCAAATAAAAAATTTCCACTTTTTTCTAAATAATAAAAAAAAAAAATTTTTAAATTTTGATAAATTAGCTTTAAAATTTTTGATTGTTTTTGGTTTGGGAAATAAAAATATTTTAATTAAATTTTTATAAAATATTCTAAATAATATATTAATAAAATCTAATTAAGTTTTTTTCTTTAGTTTCAACAGATTTAAATTTCAATAAATATACACACCCATGATCACATCAAATATAATTTTATTTTTATTTTTATTTTTCATATTTTAATTTTTAGGAGGAACAAGAAATAAACCACTTTTTAAAAAATAATCAAATCGATGCTGAAAATGTTCATGTAAAAAAAATATACAAAAAGTGAAAAATAATAACTTATAACTGTTAGAGCGTGGTTTCTAAGAGATCGCTAAATGCACATAAATCCAAGTACATTTAAAAAACATTTAATTTTGTTTTTATGCTTTGTTTAAAACGAGCACAAGAATGTAAAAATTTAAAGATCAAAAATCTCATTTATTGAATAATCTTTATTTAAATTATACTAAAAATGAAGTGAAAAAAAATGTCAAAAAATTCTTAAATTTTTTTTTTTTTTTAAATGAAAACCGGATATTTACAAAGAACTTAAGAAATTGTCATTCATTTACCACTCTATTCATAATAAATTGTTTTTTCTAGAAAAAAAAAATTTTTGGCTATAATTTTATTTCAACTATTTAAAGATTATTTCGTTGAGAAGGAATGAAAAATTTTTTTTTAAATTTTGTCCATTTCATCTAAAAAATGAAATTTGGCTTGAAAAAAAAAATTTTTTCTTGAAGCTTCAAATCATTGTGTGAAAAAAATATGAAAAAAAAAATTTTATTGAGCTCTTTAAATAAAACATTTATATCTAATATGGTCTTTTTTAAAAAGGTAAAAAAAAATTTCATAAATACGCAATCACAAATTCGAAATTAATTAAAGATCTAGAATACAAGATAAATGGCATCTTAACATTACCTTTAAAATAATCTTTATAAATTTTGAGTAAAGCAAAAAATTTTTGTTCATTAAGTTAAAAAATGAAAATTTGCTTATCTTTAGCTTGGATTTTGTCTCAAGCTCTAATCCTAACAGCTGAATTATCATCAATAAGATTTCCTCAATTTCCATTTCCACCGAAAATTTGTCTGAAATTCGACCAAAAAGTATCCAATATATCCGAAGTAAAACTATGGAAAAATAAAATTTTATTAATGAATCTAATTTAATAAGTTAATTTTAGCTTAATGGCGATTGGTACCTCCAAATAGTATCAGATGATTTTTTTGTACCTGACAATTCATGTCCTAAATTTCTTTTTAAACAATCAAATGATTCAATCTTTACATCAGAAATCTTCTTCAATCAATCAAAATCGCTATCAATTGATTTGGAATACAACGAAAATAGGTTGCTTGGATTAAAACGTGTAGTTGTAAGTCCAGCTTTATTCATTGATGTTTTAATGGAGTACCAAATAGTTTATTTCGATGCTAAATATCTTTTAATGTACGCGTGTGGTAATTTTAATGTTTATTCATCAATTGAATTGGTTGATTCTTTTTATCTTCTCAAGAGAGACAGACAGTTAAATGATTTTGATGAAATATATAAAATATTGTTGTTGTTAAAATCATATAAAGCTGATTTAAATAGAGCCAATTTTGTAAAAAACAATGATTCTTGTTTAAATTAGTAAAATTTATAACTATATTCAATAAAAAGGCAAATTGAAATTTGTGATCTAATTAAAATGATCATACTAGAAAATGATAAAGTGAATTCTGGATTAGGAAACAAAGATTTAATAACTTTTCTTCTAAAACACTAAAAATAAATCTGCAAAATGCATCACTCACATTTAGTCAATGAAAAAAACTCTGCAATTTATTTTTAATAATTTTCTATTAAATATACAATGCACAATTGCACAGTTTTTGCACTGACTCTATGTGAAAAATGCAAACCTTGTATCAGCTGATACAGTTTGCAAATTGATTTTTAGTCCTTTAGAAAAAAAGTTATTTTAATTTTAAATATTTTTTTTATTTACCAAAGTTCACAAAAATTATAATTTCAAAAAAGTTCTAAATTATTTATGAGAAGAATAATCTTTTGAAGTAAACATTTAATTTTAAACTTAATTTTTTTTTCTGCAAAATATTTATGCAGTTTGAATTTTCCACAATTTGGGTATAAGATTGAATCACCAAATAAATTACATGAAATTTTTAAAATAAAAAAAAATTTGAGCATTATCATTTAATTTAATCACATTAACTTCAATATGCCAAAAAATTTTTTTTTTTCATCATTTTTTTCTTGAGATTTTTTGATTATTTAAATTGAAAAAAAAAATTTTTTTTCGAATAAATTTAATCCAATAAATATATATTTAAAATTAACTAAATTTACTTTTTAGAAAATTTATTGTCGAACTAACATAGATCAAAATAAACAATCTCTGAAAAATTAAGAATTTGTGTACAATTATTTTATGTGAAACAAAATAAAAAATTGATTATATTATTTAGTGATTAAAATTTATTATTTTTAAACATGATTTTTAACCTAAATACATTCAATTTCTTCATTTTAGAAAAAGGTGGAGTTTTTATTCAGGTTAAATAAAATTATGCAAAATAATATAAAAAAATATATAAAAAAAACAATACTTTTGCATGAAATAAATTCACAAAATTAAACTAAATAAAAAAAAATAATGTACAAATCATATCGTTTAAACAAATTATCTCGTTTAAACCAATTCTTAGCATCAGTTCCAATATCTAAAATTTCAAAACAAGAAGCAAAGCCCAAAATTTCAAATGAAATCGTAGGCGTTCAGTCGTCCTCTGATTACATTCAAGCAAGCAATTTAAGCATTGATTCATTTAGAGACAAAGTAACTCCAGTTTTAGAACTAGCTCAAAAACAAAACAATGTAATACTTGTGTGGTATTTGTACGATGAGATTTCGAAAAAAAAATTATCAATTGAAAACGAAAATTTTAAACTGATAAAAGAATTTGAAATATTTGGTAATAAAAAAACTTGCACTCAAAATGCAGCAGACACACTAATCGAATCAGATTCTTTCAATAGATCAAAATGGCTATCGGTAAATTAATTATAAAAATTTTCTTCAAAAAATAAAAGAATATATTTTAATTAATTATTTAAAAATAAGCTTGCTAAAGTTAAAAGTCAGACTATTCCAACTCGAGTGGTGCTAAAAGACTTTCAAAGAGGTAATGTATACTTTTTCGTTGTTCAAACTATATTTTCAGACAATTCAATTGGAAAGATTTCCAATATGGAAAAATTTATTTTTGAATAAATTTAAATTTTTTTTTTTTAAATAAACTTTTTTATGTGATTATTGATCTTTTTATTTAATTCATTTGTCAACATAAGCATTTATAAATGAAAAGAGATTTTACGTT
>PJRA01000313.1:243615-264526 GCA_016987375.1 Brachionus koreanus | reverse complement strand
ATTTTACAAGCAGGTGAAAAAAAATTACAAGCAGAAGAAAATAATTACTATCATTATTTTGGCTAACATAAAAATTTGCTAGCAAGAAAAAGAAAATTACTAGCAGAAGAAATAACGTCCTTAAGTTAAATGATTTAATTTTTTTTAAAGAATTAAAAACAAAATGCTTAGTTTTTAAAAGCTTTTTTATAAAATTTTATTTCTAACAAAAAATATTTAAGTTTCAAAAAAACCCACGGGTTTTCTCGAGTTAAGAAATCATTTAAAAATGTTAAAAAGTCGTATTTTATTTCAATGACACTTAGCTAAGTAACTCATTTGTTATAGAGAAATAATTTCTAATCAAGCATACTTTTTTGAATATTGCTAAGTATCACGCATTCTTTTTATATTCAAGGTTAGTGCCATTTCAGCAGTCATTTATTTATTTTAACACTTCATTTAATTGATACCAATAAAATTTTTAAACAGACTTGTGGTCAAAATAAAAGTAATTTTATAGTCTTTTCAAAGTCAATTCAGTGACTTGAGCATAATATTTTTTAAAAATAATTAAAATAAGCTATTTCAGTTTAACTGTCGAATGATTTTACTAAGTTAAAAGTTGACTTTGAAAAAAATTGACAAAATCTTGCTTAGTAAAGAATAAAAAATCCTTAAAACCGTGATAAAAACTAGTTTTTACAATTTTTACAATTTGATTATTAAACATGTTTCTAAAGTAAATATTTATTAGTGAAAATTTAGTCGTCATTTTTAATTTAGATTTTTGCAGAAGCCTTGAATTGTAAAAATTTTTATCACGGTTTTAAAGAATTTACTGTGCAAATCTTTGTCGATTAGGCTCGAAAAATTTCAATCATAATATTTCAAACAATTTTTCTATAAAAAAATTATTAAGTTTAAAAAAAAATAAAAACAATGGTTTTAATATTTTTCAAAGCCCTGCGAATTTTTAAGAAAAAAATCTATTGAAAATGATTGATAGATAAAAAAAGCCTTATAAAATTTATTGCTTAGTCACTATTAATCGGTCTAATTCTTTAAACCGAAATCGGCAATTATCAAGTATAACTAATATTTCTAAAATCTCCCAAAGTACGACCTCGGCAAGCTAGCCAAGCGTATCTTTTGACTATAAATTAAAGACATTAGGCTTTTTTTCACGTAAAAACAAAATGATTTTTCTAATCCTTATATGTTTCATCGTTCAGAGTTTGGTACTGGGCATAGATGACAAGATTGGTAGACAAGAATTTGTCAAGTTCAAAAATCTTTACAAAAAAAAATACAGAAACTTTTTTGAGGAAAACCTGCGCTACCAACTATTCTCTTTGCAATTGGACAGAGTGGCAAAAGTAAACACAGATTACAACAACAAAAGATCACCATACAAACTAGCCATTAATCAGTACAGTGATTTGGCTTACAATGAATTTTTGGCTAAGCGCTGTGGACTTATAGTGCCAAGTTCATTTTCACGCTCAGTTCCAGTAGCTGAGACACGAAAAAAAAAAGTTAACATTGGCCGTCAAATAGCTTCATTTGACTGGCGCGACACAGGTCACGTGGGTCCAGTCAAGGATCAATTGGATTGTGGAGGATGTTGGGCCTTTGCAGCAGCAGCTGCCATTGAAACACAGTGGTCAATGTATTATGCCAAGTTAAAAGATTTGTCCGAACAAAATTTAATTGACTGCTCAATTGGAAATTACGGATGCAATGGTGGGGTTATGCAATTAGCTTATGATTATGTAAGAAAAAACAAAGGCATGAATGATGAGCTCAAATATCCTTATGTTGGTTTAGGCTCGACATCGTGTCGCTATAAGTCAGGCTCGCCTGCTGCCAATGTCACTGGCTATGTGACAATTGAAAAAGGAAATGAACAAGAGCTTGAAATGGCCGTCAGAGAATTTGGTCCTGTGTCTGTTGGAATTCATGCAAGTAACGATTTTATGGCTTACAATGGAGGCGTTTTCAATGGATCCGATTGTACCAATACACTAAATCATGCAGTGGTCGTTGTCGGATTTAATAATATTCATCAACCAAACTACTGGATAGTGAAGAATTCATGGGGCTCGTGGTGGGGCGAGGACGGATATATCAGAATGGTCAAGGGTTCAAACATATGTGGTATTACCAATTTGGCCACTTATCCTATTATTTATTAGTTTTACTAAGTCTGTAAATTAAAGACTCTAAACTTAAAATTTTTAAAAGTAAACTTTAATCTAAATAAAGAATAATTATTAATGAGTGAAATTGGCTTGATGATTAATTGTAAAAAATTTTTTGATTAACAATTTGGAGCATGGTTTCAATTTTTTATGTACTCAAAAAATCTTTTTCAAAAATTAGATTTACTACAAAAATTTTGCAAGTTTTAAATAATTTATTTAAAAATGTTTAGATATTTCATTTTTCTTAACATAAATATTGGATTTTCATTTGACGCTTGATTTTTTTTAAAATTTAAATTAAATACAAAAATTTTATTTCAAACATGAGAATTAAATCGTTGTTGATTTTGTTTTCTGTACCCAGCTAATGCTCCTTCAGATAATTCATTATTCGTTTTAACTCAAGCCGAAACTTCATTTAAGTAATTTTCACAAATAAATTAAAAGAAAAATTAAAAAATAAATTCAAGTTATTATGACAATTAATAAGCCTAAGAAGAGTTACCTCTAAAAAAACTAAAAAGAGAATTTGCTTGATTCCATTAGTAGAAATCTAAATGAAGAAAGGAAAAAACAAACAAAATAGAAAAAGGAGAAGATTTTCGTCTCATTTAAATACTACAAATTAAACAAATACATTTATTTTATTTATTTATTTAATTCAATGAACGCCTAAAGGCGATGTTAAATAGAGTAAAATAAAGTATCAAAAATTTAGTATAAAAATTAATTTATAGATTTAGAATATCATGTATACTCTTAATCATTTTGACCACTAGTTTACAGGCCTTAATCAATTCATGTGTTTCCATATTTCGTCCTTCAGTTAGCGTCTCAAGAGAGATTATTATCGACTTTTATTTAACTCTACTTATTTGCTCAATAAACAGTCTAGTTGTCGGGTTTCTCATGAGCCTATCAAAGAGCACACATTGTCTATTTGTCAAGCATATATCAATGCTTTCAAGATCATCTGGAATAGAAAGCGGTGTATTTCTATATTTAACCAAACATTGTTTTTAAATTATTTGACTGCACTGAGTTGTTTGCACAATGCGGACATCATTGTTAAAACAAATACATGGAATAGTAACAAATAATTAAGTTTAGAATTATTTTTACTCATAGTTTTATTAAAAAAATTCGATTATTGGCGTGAATTGATAACAAAAAAAATTTTGTACGCAAATGTTTTTTTCAAATAATTTTATCAGGTCTGAGTTTATTAAGATACGCAAAATTTATCCACACACCCTTTAAAACTTACTTTTAACAAATATAAAATCATATTTAACCAAATTTGAATTTAAACATATTGAGCCATTCCCATTCAAAAATATCCATTCCAATCCCAAACATACTTATCTCTATATATGAAGCATTAGATCTTAATTAAAGATAAAAAATACATGAGATAGAAAAAATCTAATAGGTGTAACAAAATCTAGAAAAAAATTGTTCATTTCATATATTAGCCTTTGTGATTGAAAAAAAATTGAGCAAAAAAAAATAAAATGAGACTAATCGTTAAGTTTTACAACAAGCAAATGCTGATGAATTTGAATGAGCATGAGATGAACGAGAGTGTATTTTCGTTGTGTCTGGAAGCCCTAAAACGCATGCATGAAGAAAGAATTCTGACCAAAAACATAACTCATGTACACATTTACAAAGATCCACACATACTTCTCTATCCGTATGACAAAGTGTTCGAAGTCCTTGACAACAATGACACTGTTTCCATAATTTTAAGTAAAATAAACTTATTTTGCTTGTCTGAACAAAAGATTTATTGAAATTATTTAAATTAAAAGATGAAAATGTCAAGTACCACAGCCCGAATTACTCATTGCACTTCAATGTCTTTGAAGACGAAACCCTTGAATTAGACGACACCAGAGAGGTGCTCTATTTGAATGGATGTGATTTGAGTATAACAGATTTAGTCCGTCTGGGCACAGGAAAATATAAAATTGGCGTATTTTTTTCAATTCTAATTTTAACTAAAAAATTAATGAAATTTTTAGATTCGGGAAGAAACGTGGAATTTGGTCAGAGAGTCTAGAAAAGTAGTGGATGATATGCTTGATGGTAAGTCGTGTGTATATGGTATAAATACTGGATTTGGAAAATTTGCAACAACGCTTATACCTCCTGATCAATTAGAGTAAATAAAATTTTGTTAAATATTTTTATTTTTCATGCAATTGCTTTAAAATTTCTCAATAAGAGTTAATAACTATAACATTCTCTACCAGACTATCACAAATTAAATTTAAAATTTTAATACATTTGTAGAGTTGGATAAGGATTAAAGAAACACAAAAAATGTTAATAAAACATAAATATTGGAAATCAAGCAAAAACATAATTTTATTTTTTAAACTGTTAATTAACAAATAGATTTGTTTTTACATAAAAGTTGATAAAACATAAACATTCTTCTAAAACAAAATCAAAATTTATAACATAAAATAATTGAAAGTGTCTTGATGCATTCTTTATCATTTAAACAACAAAATAGGTAAAGAATTTATATTTTATGATCATTAACGTTTTGTTCATAGATAGAGCACTTGTTTAAATTACTGTGAACAGTTTCGCTTCAGAATTAACTTTGATCATAGAAATCCATTTAATCTTTTTTCTTGAGAAGAAGAAAAATTTTGTTTTTTTATTTTTAGCCCATTAAAATTTTTCACATAATAATTTTATCACTTTTTATGCTAATTCACTATTAAAGAAACTATAATTTTATTTTTATGCTTTGGTTCACTTTTTTAAGGATTCAAAATTTAAAATTTTAGTCTATGTTGTTATTTTTTAGATTCGCGTTTTATATTTTTTGTTAATCCTCATCCCGTAGTTTTGGTAAATTCCACTAACTTTTCTAATTTCTCATCTTTCTCAGATTATTCAACAAATTATTTATTTAAACAATAATACAAAAAAAAAATCATATGAATCATTTGGAGTCACTCAAAATTTTGATAAAAATTTTTATAATTTTTGAATTTAAAATATGTATCTGAGGATACAAAATATGTATTTTATGAATCAAAAAAATACAAATTTTTTTTTGTATCCGAGAATACATTTTTTATGTATTCTTTCAAAAATATTTTGTAGAAAAATACAGGATACATGTGGGGATACAAATTTGAAAAAAAAAAAATTTATTAATTTTATTAGCTGACTTTGTTTATTTGACATTGATGATTTCTGCTGACACATTCTGAAAGGTTTTTTTTTGATACTTTCTTCACTGGACGAATATATTCAGATAAATTAGCATCAATATCATCAAGTTCCTTGCTAATGAAATAGCTATGATCGTGCCTTTCTACTATGATAGTAATTTTTTCTTTTACAGTAAAAGTATCAGGTATTTTAACGAAAACCTTCTCCATTTTTTTTACTTAATATTTTGTGGTAATTTTATTTTAAATGATAAGATTGAAAATCAAAGTGTATTTATACAGGCTAAGAAAGAAATCGTTAAATTTTTTCAACTAAAATTAACAATGGCTTATTATTAAAAAAATTAAATTCATGATGAACAATCATCATAAATTGAAAATTTCAAAGTACCACGATTCTTTATTATTGAAAATTAAACATTTATATTAAATAACAATACTTGATTGTTTGAAAGAAGTGCTTTTACTTAATCTTGAAACAGTAAGCTAAAATAATGATTTCTTATTTACATTAATTGATTTGTATTTAGGCAATCAAAAATTCTTGAATTTTTTAACAAATCTGTAAAATTAATTGTCGAAAATGATTTTATTTCCAAAAAATAATGAACAATTTTTTAACATAGAATAATTAATAAAATTAATAAAATTTTTTTTTTTTTTTTCAAATTTGTATCCCCACGTGTATTCTCTATTTAACCCCACATGTAGTTTATATGTATCCTGAGATACATATATGTATCCAAGAATGCATATTTTAAGTATCCGAGGATACATGCCAAAAATGAGGTTAATGGGACTCATCTATACCAATTTGCCTTTCGACAGTCCAACAAAGATTTTAGAACATTAAAGATATTTGAAAATTCATCAATAAATCTGATGATACAAAATTTATATCGTTTTTTTTTTAATTTTGCATTAAACCTAATAAAAATAAGAAATGAAAAAATTTTTCTTTTAATCTTCTCATAAAGGCAACTACAAGTAAATTTAATTCGTTCTCATTCGTCAGGAATCGGGGACTATCTGTCAACTAAACATGTTCGAATGTTAATGGCGCTTAGAATAAACATTCTGGCCAAAGGTTTTTCAGGCATTTCAGCCGAAAGCTTGGAAACAGTTTTGAATGCTTTCAACAAATCTTGCCTGCCATTGGTCCCAGAACAAGGAACAGTGGGAGCCAGCGGTGATTTGGCTCCTCTTAGTCACATAATGCTTGGTCTTTTGGGCGAAGGAAAAATGTGGTCTCCATCAACTGGTCTAGATGACGCTAAAACTGTCTTAGAAAGACATGGCTTGAAACCTTTGAGCTTAAAGCCTAAAGAAGGATTGGCTTTAATCAATGGAACACAAATGATTACTGCACTTGGAGCCGAAGCGATTGAAAGAGCCAAATACCTAGCCTTACAAGCGGACATAATTGCTGCATTAACTGTTGAAGTTTTGAAGGGAAATGTTGCTCAGTTCGATCCTGATATACACGCTGCTAGAGCCCATCCGGGTCAAATTGAAGTTGCATGTCGAATGCGCTCATTGCTTAATTCAGATGTGTTCGAGTCTAAGTGCTATGCAGCTAATAAAATTGATCGCAAAGTCCAGGATCCCTACACTCTACGCTGCATACCACAAATTCATGGTATAGTCATTGATACTATTAATTTCTCCAAGAATGTAATCACCACTGAAATGAATTCGGCCACAGACAATCCCATGGTTTTAAAGGACAGACACATATTAATATCAGGTGGAAATTTTCATGGAGAATATCCGGCCAAAGCTTTGGACTATTTGGCCATTGGAGTGCATGAATTAGCTAATATAAGCGAGCGTAGAATTGAAAGATTGGTTAATTGTGCATACAGTGAAGGATTGCCGTCATTTTTGGTTCAAGAAGGAGGCATTAATTCAGGTTTCATGATCGCTCATTGCACTGCTGCAGCGCTAACTTCTGAAAATAAAGTGCTGTGCCATCCGAGCTCGTCCGACACCATATCAACCAGTGGTGGGACAGAGGATCATGTGTCAATGGGTGGATGGTCGGCTAGAAAAGCTCTTAAGGTTATAAACAATGTGGAGAACATTCTGGCAATTGAACTCCTGGCTGGATGTCAAGCTCTTGAATTTTTTCATGCAAATGGATACACTACCACTGAGCCATTAGAGGCTATTTACAATGTGGTCAGAAAGTACATCAAACCGTGGCAAAAAGATCGCTACATGTCGCCTGATATTGAAATCGCTGCAAATCTAATTCAAACAAATAAAATTTGGAATACTGCTAAGCCATTTATTATGAAATATTATCAAACCAAAAATATGGAATCAAACCTTTCGTCATTTTTTAATTAATTTTCACATTTTTTTTTAATAAAACTTTTTTAAAATTTATTTTTTTTGTTTGACTCTCATTTAAAAAAAAAATTTTTGTTTAATTAAAAATTTGGTCTCTGGAAAACTAAGATTTTGAAAATGTTGAAAATTCTAATCATTTTTTTCTTAAATATTAAAACCAACTTCTTTTAATACATTCAAATTAAACTATTTAAATAAATTATGATTTAAATTTGGACATATTTGGCTGTAGTGCATTTTGCAAAGACTTCGCAATTCACTAGCAGACTCAAACGATTTAGCCATTAATTGTAAACTATGCTGTTTCTACAGAATTAGTTTAAAACCTTTAGAAAAAAAGCTACTAGCTTTTACTGACCATAAACTATGTTCTATTTTATTTTAAGATTGGCTTTTTTAAAAAACTTAGAACAAAGTTTTAAATTGAGTTAAGACATGATCAATGTGACCAATATAAAACACAGATTAATTGCTACTTAAATTGTATTTTTAAATGATTAAAATTCAATTCCTCTTGTGAAATTCTTAATCAAAAAATTCAACTTTCCAAACGAAAAAGCTCTTATACAAAATTTTAAGGAATAATAAATATGTGTTTTAAACATTCTTTTAAAAACTGTTTGAAATTGAAATTTTAAATGCAAGCAAAACAAAAATTATTCTTTTTTTTTGATAATTTAAAATTTACTAAAATAAAATACTTATACCAATTTAGGAAAAACAAAATTTTTACTTTCTTTTTTTTAGAAAATCAAATCAATAATCAATAATAAATTCTTTACATCAGAAAAAAAAAAACAGAATTTAATATCATAGATATTCGCTTTTAATTTTTGTCCATTTACTTATACATCGCCCGTTAGATAAACGATCTATTTGCAAATTAAACATTAAAAGAACAATTAATTAAATAAAATTGATTTAGATTAAATTTTATTATAAAAAAAATTCAAATAAATATACACAAATAAATATATTAAATTCAAATTTTAGGTAAAAAAAAAATTAATTTATTCTATGTTATATTTGTTAAAAACGGAAAAAATAATTATTAAAAGCAAATAAATATAGAATACAATAGAGAATTTAGTGAAAGAAAATATTGTGTTGGCAAGAGAGGCTGACATAGATAGATACGAATTAGACGGATCATCTTCGTTTTGGTCAGCATTTTGACCAATTTTTTCGTACCTAAATAGACTTCTTGACAAGACGTCGACATAAATTTTATCATGATGATGACCAAACCGACATATGTAAATACCAGCGTCTTCTAATCTAGCATTTTTAATTGTTAGCGCAGAATAAGCCTGTTTTTGATTTATTATTTTGCGTTCTACTTCATGATTGTCCGACTCGTCTTCAATACGCTCTTTGTGCTTGTACCAATTTATGTTGTGCAATCTAACATGATCGTCTGAATAGCATCTCAGCTTTAGAGGCTCATTCTGAAATACTGATATCCTATTCGGCTCGGCTATTACTTTAGCTTAATTAAATAAAAAAATAATTAGTTTATTAAAATAAGAATAGTCTGAGTATTTTGTTTTTTTTTTCTTTTTCAAATGACCTGGTTTAATTAATTTTTTTTTTCAAATTGATTTGTAAATAATGCCTAAGTGAAATCTTATTTCAATCATTATTAATAAAACAAACAATTCTCGAGAGCTCTCTAAATTAAAAAGATTAGCTCGAGATCTCTTGAATTTTTAAATTGTAAATCTTAGTTTGTTCACTTAATATTTACCAAAATCTACTTATTAATATTGACTGTACTGAGATTAAATAAAAATTAAATAAAAATAATTAAAAAATAAGAAAATAATAGAGTGAGAAAAAAAGTAATTACTTTATATCACAGAATAATTTATTTTTAAACAAAAAGTACTTAATATAAACATATGTGTCCTACAACTCTTTGTTTAATAAAATCTATTTTTAATATTTTTCTTTATATTGAACTTATTTAAGTTTATTTTGAGGGAGCTTTAGCTCGATACAGTAAAACAAATAAATTATAAATGATACAAATTAGTCAATTAAGTAATAATTTTAAATAAAATATAAAGTGTTCACCAATTAGGAAAATAAATGACTTTAAATGTCTTTATGTTTTGTTTGGAGCATTTTGGAACTATAAAAAAAAAATAAATTAATAATTAAAATAAAATTAAAACTTTTTTATATAAAAAGAATAATTTTTGTAATTTTTAATATTTTACAAACTTTATAAATATAAATAAAGAGTATGTGTATTTTTAATAATATGAGGCAAATAAATTAAAAAACAAACTAAATAAATTTGTCAAATTAACTATTAATTTCTAAAATTTAATTAATTAAAGAATTAGATAATTTCTATAAAGAAAAAAAAATATTATATATTTTGTCAATTTTTTGTAAATTAATTTGATTTTGTATTTTATTTTTTTATTTGTATCGAATAAAAGCTTCTTCAAATTTAACAAAAAAGACAAATATGTGAAAGAAAATTAAATAAAATATTAAGAGTGAAAAGTAACACATGTTTTTAAAGAAAGCAATTACACAAAACAGTTTTATTTTTCAAAAGTAGATGAATTTTTCCCCAAAAATATACTTATAAATTGATATAAAATTTTTTTTTTTCATTAAATTGATAAAATGATTTAAGCGAATTAAAAAAATAAATTAAATTACAATTAATTTAAAAAAGCTTTTGACAAAACTATTCATCAAAAAATACTCAAAAAACTAAACGAGCTAAACATAAGTCCGACTCTCCTGATATGGATCAGTAGCTTTTTAAAAGATCGAACTTTTGAAGTTTACATAAACGACTCAAAATCCGACATCAAACCAATTCTCCGTGGAGTACCCCAAGGTAGTTGTCTATCTCCAACAATTTTTATACTATTTTTCAAAAACATTTTTAAAACTCTATTTTATAAGTTTAACTTTAACTAAAGCGTACATTATCCCTGTTTTATAAACGACTACATTTTCGCTGTTCCTTTGAATTCCAATAAAATATATTTTAGCTTTTTAAGCAAAAATATTTATTTACCAAATTGTTATTCAACTTGTTTTTAACAATCGAATTTTAAAAATTATTTCAAGTAATTCTTTTAATTCAATTAAAACATGTGACTAACAAAATTATGAAAAACAGTCAATTTTAATGTTTAAATTTAGTTAAACACTAATTTTATTTGTTTACTCCTCGTCAATTAATTTATTAAATCATCTTAAAAATTAAAACCAAAGATGCTTCTTTTAAGGACCTTAACTATAAAGATTTTCTTGTCTCCTGCCTAACTCGGTCTGTTACTTAGCCCTTAAATAATAATAATAAAGAAATCTATTTCTTATTTAAATATATTTATTAAATTATAACAATTGGCCACTTCTAGTCACATACAAAAAAAATAAAGAAAAATACAAAGAAAATTATAACCAGATAGAAAGTGAGCTCTCTGTCTAATCCTTTACACAGTGTTAAACGCATGAGATCAAAGTATTGCACTGTGAAGCTATAGACATATAAATTGATTAGAGTCGGTGTTGTAGTTATTTAGAGAACTACAACACTTCTATAATGAAGTTACCCATTGAATTATTTACTAATATACTCTACTTACTCTGTAACTTTAAACAATAATGAATTGACTTTGTTTGAAAAGAATTAAGCTGACATTGATAGCATGCTTCGTCACTTTTGCCAAATTTTCTTATTTCCAAACTCCAATTTTCATATGCACTGTCGGTCTTTTCGTTATCAATTAGAACCCTGAAGCGTAGATCGTTGACAAAATTTTCCTTATTGACAATAAGCAAATTTCGTATGTGATTGCAGTTGGCATCATCGCACTGATTCCATATAACAATTGTCTGAGGCGTTCGTTTAACTAGACACGCCAAGTGAACAGTTTCGTTGGCGTGAACGGTAAAATTTTTCGATTCTGAAACAATATGGGACTCTTCTGGACTGGCTCGCTCAATAATTAAACAATTGATAGCCGACACTAAGAACATTACTGTAAAACAAACATTTAGACTCATGGTTTCCTCGGCTTCCTAATTTCCTAAATCAACTGAATAGCATATTTTAAAATACAAATCTCTTTCTAAAAAAAAATAAAAAAATTCAAGTTTATTTAACCTTGTATTTATTTCTATGTTCGTGAAAAAAATTAATTAATAAAATCAATTTTGAATTTTTTTGTTTATTTAAAATCCTAGTTTTAAATTTAATTATTGACCCTGATATAGATTTGTAAATTTTAGAAGCGTAGACACACTAATTTTGTGACATATTCGATTGGGATTAGTCAAATGGTCTAATTGATTTGAAATAGAGAAAACAAAGATTTGGGTTAAATAGAAATGTAAAGAAATGTTCTATGACCGAGATAGAAAAAAAAATTCTACAAGATCTTGAAAATACTTCACAGATCAGACTATGTTTTATTTGGTGATAAGATAATTTTTTTAACACTTTACAGGCCTTGTTATTAATTGCCTTTAAGATAAATTGCGGTCAAGTATCAAGCTACCATTAAGTTTTTCTCAAGCAGCGGTGATTGCTTTCAAATTAGAAATAACCCGGAACCAAATTTATTTTGTTTTAAAACATTAACAAGAACATGACTTTATTTTCTCATCTCAATTACTTTTCTTTGTTTACCTATTTAATCTCTTAATCTGATGAGATTTTTGTCAAGGCAATTTAAAAGCTACACAAATAATGATTCAAAATTCAAAAAGCTATTTCTTTATTTAGACTAAAAATTAACAATTAAAATTTTAATTAATTTGGTATTCTTGAAAATTTTGTGATCTCCTGTTTTATTTAATTTTACACAATTTTTCTAAATAAATAAATTTTTTGTATGGAAAAAAAAATTTTCTTCTATTCGAAATAAATTTTAGCACTTTATTAGCTGATAGAGAATTAAAATAAAAAAAAACAATGGTTTAAAATGGAGGAAACTTGTCGACACCTTAAGCTTGACTAGAAGCAATAGGTCGAAGGAGAAATTAACAAAATTTTACCAAACATTTTTACAAGGCCGAATGTGTTAAATGAATTAATTTTTGATAAATAATAAATTTATCCCGTTTTCTTACTAGGGTTTTTACCTTTAGCTTTTAAAATAATTTGAAATTTTTTTTCTTAAATAGTTCAAATTTTTTTATTTAAATTATTTTTCTTACTGTATTAAGTCATTATATGTTTAAGAAAAAACTGTTAACGCGGGAATAAATGACTAATTATATTATGGGATCTCTTACTAATCTTCAATTAGTTTTGTTTAATTGATTTAATTGTCCCTGGTTACAATGCAATCTATTCTTTATTGTTGTTGACTTTTGTGATTTCTTTATAATAAATAAATTGATATTTCATTAAAACTTCTAAATCAGTATCTATGTCATGGAAAAGACAAAAGGTGTGCTTCAAAGCTTCTTTAGATATGGGTCCGTCAACAAAAACTATAATAAACTATTATAAAATTAAATACAATATATCGAAGATTTAAAAGATAGCAGTTTATTATGAAAGAATCTAGATATTTAAAATTGTGTTCTTTAAGTAAAAATTCTATTATTAAGTTTAGAACAAACACAATTTAAAATGTGGTAATGTAAAATTTTAGTAAAAATATTACAGTACAAAAAGGAAAAACGATGAATTTTTAAGAATTTAAATTTCTAAGAAGTTTTTTAAATAAAAATTAAATGCAGAAAAATGTTTTTATGTTTAGCATAACATGTTAAACGATATCCATCTATTGTTCATAATTCTGCATTCAGAAATCTGTTGCAGAAACTTGCAGACATAAAAAAATCAAGTTTAAGCATTGAATGTTACTTTGAAAACATGCTTCTGCAATAAATTTTTTACTAAAAATACTTTAAAATATTTTTTCAATGATTACTCTTGAGCATGATCATTTTAATTTGATCATAAACTTCAATTTGCCTTTGTACTTTAATATTTGTACTAAAATTTCAAATTGTCTTAAAATGTATTCTTTTTTTATTAGAAAAAATACCATGGATAGTTCGAATAGCAAAAGGCTTCATTTAAACCCTCATGTTTCCTTTACAAAATTTTCTACAAAGTTAAAATTTTGAATAAAATTTTTTGTTCTTAAAAAAGTGAAATAAAGTCTAGGATTAACTGTTGTTAGAATGAATGAATGTAATTTTGGTTTATGCAAAATTGAGTAATATTCGCCAATTGTTTGTTGTCTATTTAACTCTATGTCTTTCTGTAAAAATGGATGTAGTTAAAATGACAAATCCAAACTAATTCAAAAAGAAAAAAATTTTTTAAGAACTTAACTCAACTATTATTTTTGATTTTAAATGATTCTTTAAAAACCTTAATTTTAAATATTAATATAAAAAAAAATATAAAAATTTTCTCTTAATTAAATAGAACAAAAAATTCGAATTATGAAACTAAAACTGCTTGTAATTGTCTTACCAGTTTAAAAGCTTGTCATAAATTTTTACGACAAACAAGCTAATCTAGCAAAGAAAATTAGAACTTTTAGATGGAAGACTTAGCAATAAGTGAAATGATAAAAAAAAATCAAGCTCATTAGAATTCTAGAAAATGAGAAAAATTTTTTAAAAATAAAAAAAAAAAAAAATTAGTCACTAGATTTCAAATAAATAACAAAAAATTGAAGAAAAATAGAATTTATTAATTTTTGACAAGAAGCATGATGAGCAAAGACTTGATCAGATTTTTAAATGAACGATAAGATAAAACCAATATTTTCGTAATTTATACTAAAGTTTACTAATCTTGCCACTTATTCATAAATGCCATTTTGAGTAGCTATTCAAGTGATGATAAGATAAACTAGTTCGAACAAGTTAAATGCTTTTAATGACTGGACCAGGCGAAAAACAAAGCCTAAATATTTACCTTAATTAATTATTCCTTTTTAGAAAGTAATTAATACTCTGAGAGTATTTTTTATTTAAAGAGCACCACTTGAAATTTAAATAGATTGATGTGTATTAAGAGATTTAAATTGATTAATCGATTGAATAGATGCAGACACAAATATTGGCCAAATATTTATTGTCGGAAATGGGCACTATGCTAAGCCCAGCGGGATCCACACTCACCTAAGTTTTAGTCTCAATTAGATAAATATCGATTTTACACTCGGATGATTTCCGATGTGCAACAGGTGATTTAGTTCAGAGTTATGTTGCCTGACAGTTGTACTCGTCGTTGACAAACAAACTTTGGCCTACACAAACACAAACAAATTGATTAAATTAATAAAAATAGTTATTAGTTGTTTCTTTTTTTTTTTTTTCTAAATTGACAAGTTGTTTGCTCGTGAGTTTAATATTCGTGATCTAGACAATTTTTGTGTATTCATTTTTTAATCATGATATACTACTAATTAGTTGACAAGCAAAATCAAGATTTTAATCTATGTTATGCAAAATGTCCCACACGACATGATCTTACAATCGATTATTTTCTTTAAATAAACTATTTAATAAAAAAAATCATTTATTTGTTTAAATTTTATTTTATAAATTGAAGTGTTTGTGTTATCTAATTTTTATTCAACTAATTCGTGATTTACTTGACTTGTGTAAATATAGAAATATAAACAAACATTATTTATGATAGATAAATTTTTTAATTCTCTTTGACTAGCTTTATATCAATTTACTATGAGATTTTATCAATTTTTTTTCGGCAATTTGGCTCTTCTTTTTCATATAGCCTCATAACTTTAGATAAATGCATTTTATCTGATCTGACTTACTTTCAAAAATAGAGAAGATGGTTTTTCTAATTTTAATTTTTGAATAATTAATAATGATAGACAAGAAAAACAAAATCAGTCGATTTGAAAAAAAAAATTCTTTTATTTTTTGCTTAATTAAATAAATTAGAAATTACGTAAAGTACAGTTCATTTATTAAATAAATCAAATAGAAAAAAAAATAGACCATTTCCACTTAGACTAGATATAACTTTTTTATGTCTTTTGAAAATTTGCCTGAGAGCTGCCACTCATCTTGAGATTATTAATTTTAAATTTTCTTAGAAAATAAATAATTTTGGTTAACACGCTGGCTATTTTCACATAGAGCCTAGTTTAATTTCATAAACAAACAATATTAAATAAACAAATAAGAAAAATATAAGCCAAAAAATAAGCTCTTGATATTTTGAATGAAAATTAAGATGGTTTTTTTTTTTTGTAAAGATGCTAAAAGTGAATATTAAAAAGGAAAAATTGAAACACCTATGTGCCAACTGTAACCGTTTAATCAGTTAGAAAAAAAATTAAATTTTAGACAAACTATTAAGTTCACTTTAGACTCTAAAAAATATGTTTTACGTTGCTTTTTGAATCATTTTACAATAATACATTATAACATAAAAATCTATAATTATTACTTTGGCCATTCAGTTGGTAAATAATACTTTGTGAATGATTATTTTGAAGAAAAAAAGTCAAAAGAAATATTTGAATGGATTTAGTTGTAGACCAAAAATGATGAAATTCGAAACTGCTGCATTCCGTTTTCTCATTCAATTTCTAGAACTATGTATGTTGCAGTTTTTTGTACTTACAGAACTAATTAAAAACCTTCAGAAAAAAAAGTTATAAGTTTTTTTAGCATTAATTTTTGTTCATTTATTTTTTTCTATTTTGTACCAAATTTCACAAAACCTCTATTTTTCTTTCCAAACAAAATGAGTAAAAAAAAAAACTTTAACCTGACTCAATTTATTTATTAACGCTGGTCTAAAAAGAAGGCTTAGTTCCATTCTAAACAGTCTGAGACTCTTCTCGAATTTATTTAGTTGATAATAATAAACAATAAATGTGCAACTTATACATTACCAAAAAACACCCTAACAAATTTGAGAAAGTACAGCAACACAGGACCATTAAACAAGGCCTTAAAACTTGCATTTTCTTTAAAAAAATATTAAACGATGATGTGTGTCTCAAAGTGTTTAAATAAGGAAAGATTACAAACGGTCTTTATTCTCTTTATAGAGATTCAATTTGAATGTAATAATTTTGGTCTTGTTGACTCATTTTTTTGTTTTTTCTTTTGTATACATTCAATACAATCAAAACTATTTTTACTTGTTTAATGACTTGAATAACTTCCTAGATTGTATAAAATGATAACTTAATTTTTTTTGTATGTAATTTTTACTTTTTTCTTTTTTTTTAAGTCTTTTTATAAGGATAAAATTTAGATTAAATAAATAATAAAACTTGATGAAACGTAATTTTGTTTATTAAGACAATTTCAAAAGATTCACTTGACAGAAAAAGTTTTACAGCAAATTTAATTGATATTATTTTACCGGTTGAAAAAATTTTTAAAAAAAAAACCCTTGGTTTAGATTGCTTTTTTGTTTTGCTTTCAAATAATAATGTAAAAAATTTGATTAAATTATCTTGGTGCTTTAAAAAAATCATCAACATAAAGCAGATTAATAACTAATTAAGCTAAATTAACTTTATTAATGCTCCTCGAGAATAGGTATGAAAATTCACAAAGAAAACCTGCAATACCTTTCATATGCTTCTAATTTTACATAAATGAACAGGTTGTCGTAAGAGTCAAATGTTTGAATTAGCAATCCATTTAGAACAAGAGTTTAAAAGTTAAATAACCAAAATGTTTTTCTTTTCATTGAGAAAGCATCATTCTGACAAAGATTAAAAGCCTTGAACAATTTTTTCCAACATTTAAGAATTATAGGTCTATTTTGTGCGCTACACATTCCAAACATTTATTTTGGAAAATCCGGTGAATACTTTTACTTTAATATGAATTTAAAATTTTTGCTAATAATTCACAGTTTGCTTTTTTAACTTAAATAAAATATTTTTTTTTCTTTCCAGAAAATAGATTGATATACTTTTCTAAATCTAAATAAAACTGATTTAGAAATAAAAAGTTTGAATGATGTTACAAGTGCTTTAGTGAGCAGTGGAAAAATTTAAAGCAATTTTCTATTAATTTAATATTTTTTTCAAATTCTAAAGATGCGTAAAATAAACGAATAAAGTTAATTTGGTAAAAAAAAATATATTCAAATTAATTTGTATATCAAAATAAAAATTAGTCATTTGTCTTAATCTATATTTGAAAATAAATAAAAAAAAAAGGTTTAATAGTCGGCAATTTCAAAAGAGCCATACACAAATCATTGATGCATTTTGGTCTAGATTTCTTAAATTTCAAATTAAAAATCACGAATTAATTAATCCAAAATGATAAGATAGATCAAGTGACCTCACTTAAATAAATGTAGCTATATGCGCTAAAAGCATCCGATCGAAAACCAACACCTGCTTTTTATTTTTTAATGGTTTAAACTTGATCTCACAAAACTAACTAAACTAGCTAAAATATTTGATATTAAATAACTGCTTACTTAGCTTTACTTAACTTTAGGGGCTTAGCGCTCTTTATTTGTTTATTCCTGTCTATAAGGCCTATTATATTTGACTTCTATTCAACTGCTAATTACTTCTTCGTCTTAATTACAACGCTTTTTAGAGCCAAAACAAAGACTTATTACTACTCTATAGAGTTGAAACTATTGTTTTTTCCTTCTAAAAAATTTTACTGACCATCAAAAAACAAATTTAAAAAGCTTAGCAACAGTTCAATACTGGCCTTTGGGCTATTACCTATTAACTTGTATATTTAGAAAAGAAAATACTTTTTTCCGGCTCTTTTTTAGACTCCTACAGTGTGTTGATCACATATTTAGAGGCAGTCATTAAAAATAGAGCTCTATTTTTCTAAACGCTTTTTTAATTTCTAAGAAAAAAAATAACCTGTAACAACACCCTGGTAAGTTATTCACTGCAATGAATAAAGCATATCTTATTTTAAGGTTAGAATTTTTATCTGCATTTATTCATAGAGAGAAAAAAAATTTGTATTTGGGCTTATCTATGAAATCTTGACAACTCTCAAATGTTGATCGTTCGAGATCGATCGATCAACAAAATTATTGTTTGCAAATCTGCTTAGAAAAATTCCAATTTAAAAAAAAAGATAATTAATTCATTGAAAGTTTAAGTTAATCTTTATTTAATTTAATAATTTCTAGTCTATTTAAAAAAAATTGAGTCTGTCAATATTGTGTCCGATGGACATAATAAGACAATTTGATTAATCCCGGTTCAGATATTCTACTAGGATTAGAGAATTTGTCTCTCTCTCTCTCTCTATCTTTTTCTCTCTGTCTTTTTTCTATATCTCTCATTTAAATAGCTTTTGTCTTCAATAATTAATAAAGGATCATCACTTGTTCCTCTCCATATTTGTTTGATACGCCTTCATTTCAAACTAATTTAAATATTTGCGCTCCAGAAATTTTAAAATTCTTCTCCACCAAAAAGCTCTCTCTCTAGTTCACTAATTAACATAATAGAGCCAACCTATTAGAATTGATTTGTTGTCTAAAGATGCTCAATTGAACAAAAAACGGTACAAATTAATAGAGACCATTCTTAATTGTTTACATTTCACTAGTCAAATTTAAATGTTGAAATGCTATATGCAATTATTAAGTACACATGATACTCTGAACAAATTGATTTTAGAAATATGCAAAAGTGCCTAAAATAAAATTTGAAATTTTAGAAAAAAAAATTTTTTTTTTTCATACAATGAAATCAATAAATTTTATCAGCTAGAAAATTTGACTTTGATTTTTTTGAAATTTAATTACTTTTTAAGAAATATTTTTATTTACTTTTTTTAGTTGTATTTGATTACTTAACAATTATGAATAAAACAATAGAAATATAAAGATGTTTTTATTTATTTTAGACTTGTAAAAGAGAAAAAAATATTATTTATTTGATATGAAATCAAATAATTTAGTTTAGTTTATTGAATAAAAATAAATGACACAATTGATGGCATAAACCGTTTTTTACAGTACTATGTCTGTGAATTACTATATAAATTTTTTTTTTAAATTGAATTAAATTATTAAATGATATAGGGAAAAAATGGTAGGAGCGGTTTTGTTTGGGTTGAAAGTTTAACTGGTTGTACTGACGCTTTGGTTCTTAATTTTCTAAGCAAACGTCTCTTAGAATTATTTCTAGCTCTTCTTCTTTATTTTTCCTTATTTGATTAACTTTTTAAAATCTTTTAAATAAAAAATAAAACAAAATTGTAAATGTATAATTTTATCTTATATGACTAAAAATAAAAAAAATAGTGATTTATTAATTCTTTCTAAAATTTTTGAGATATTATTTGAGAATAAAAAAATGAATTTTATATGTAATGAAAATAATCTTTTCTTTTAATAAAATTTTATAGCAATTATGTAAAGCTTGATATTTTAATTTAATAAAGTAAGAGAGGAAAACAAATTTTTCGATTGTTTTTATTTACTAAATGGAAAATATGGTTCTGGTGCTTGAAAGCAAATTGAGAAAATACCTTAATCTAATTGATTTTAAATAAACACTAGCTTTAAATTAAAATCGAGACTGAGAAATTTGGTTTCAATTTGATTAAAAAGTAAAAAAAAACAAATGTAACTTTGTTGATTAGATTTTTTTCTTATTTTTTCTTATTACTTAGAAATGTCTTCTGAATGCACTTATACGATTTAAACTAATAAAACTTTTAAGCTTGTTTCATTTCCAATTATTTACTTGAAAATTTAATGACAAAAAATTACATAAATAAAATCAAAAAGTCTCTGAGCTAAAAATAAAATTTGTTTTCAAATCTAAACAGATTCGCAATATCAATCAAAATAAAAATGGCATGTTTTCATTTTTACACAATATTTTTGTTCATGATGTCCTAGAGTTTTGAGGAAATTACTAAGTTAATTAAAGAAATAATCAATTTAAAACCACTATTTATTTATTTCATTGATAAAAAAATATAATTATTTAATTTCTATCTTATGTAATGATTGCAAAAATGGCTCTGTGCGAAAATGAAATGAAATTCCAAAAATTATTTTAGATTTGCTTTCTAAAAAGAAGGTCTAAGTTTTTTATATTACCAATAAAAGATTTGAGTGAATCCTTTATAAACAAAACTAGATTATTATTTTTGATTAATAACTTAATCTAATATTCTTTTTAGAGCTTTTTAATTAAAGGTTTTCTC
>PJRA01000313.1:213375-225046 GCA_016987375.1 Brachionus koreanus | reverse complement strand
TACTGCAAAAGCAAACAGGATGATGGGCTTAATCAAAAATCGTTTAAATTCCTAAACAAACACAGCACTACACTTTTATACAAATCACTTATTAGACCACATCTAGAATACGCGATTAGCTCTTGACATCCTTACTGTGTAGAAGATATAAAAGAATTGGAAAAGGTTCAAAGAAGAGCTACGAAACTGGCACCGGACCTGAGAAAATTAAGTATTATTGATAGATTGAATAGAATGAATCTTACTGATCTTCAAATAAGAAGGCAGAGAGGTGAACTCATTGAAAAATATGCAAAACATTCGGCTTTGGTTTTTGCATGTTTTGATAAAATTTGTTTATGCGTTAAATTTTTTAAATAAAAAAATTTTTAGATTTAAAAAAGATTAAATTTTAATCATCAACTTCAATTTGCTTTACAGAATCAGTTTTAGATTTTTTAATGTTTTGTTTTGTTCTTTTTATTGTAGTAAATTTGATTCAAATGAATATGGAAAACATTAGCTAAAGCTATACAAACATATAAAATAAGTCTTTATGAAACTCAAACAAACTGAAAAACCAAATAAAACTTTCAACTTTGGACTGTGAATTATAAAACTTAAAAAAAAATTTAACAAAACTTAATTAATTTTGTAATTTTCTTAGAATAAAGTATAATATTTTTTAGCTGGAATGGAAGAGAGGCAAAAATTGGACTTATGTTCTAAATGAAAACTTTTCATTTAACAATAATAAAAATAAATTTTTAGCTGAATTTATTTTGAAAATTTATGTTTAAATTGAAATTAATTTAACAAAAAAATGAAAAATATAGTTGAAGGAAATTTAACTGTATTTTTTAAATTTTATTTAAAAATTCTAAAATTTACATCAAAAAAAAATTATTTTTTTATTAATTAAATTAAAATGCTAAACAAACAGTCGTTCAGTGATTTGGCAAGCGAAGGCGAACGCTTGTGCAAGTCTGGCGACAGCGCAAATGGCATTAAGTTTTTTCAAATGGCATTAGATATTTACGAAAAAAATAAACACGTGCAAGAACAAGAACAAAAGATGCTGCCAACCATAGCCATTATTTACAACCAAATGGGAAATGCGTTTTTCAATCTCCAAGACTACAGTAGGGCGCTAGAGTACCACAAAAAAGATCTTCAGCTGTCTGAGCAATTCGGGGATGAGTCAGGCAAGGCAAAAGCGTGCGGCAACATTGGAAACACGCTTCAGTTGCTCGGTGATTACGACGAGGCCATTCTTTATCTTCTCAAAAATCTTGACATTTCAAAAAACCTCAGCGACTCGGTGAGATTTAAAAATTTAATTAAAAAAAAATAAATTTTTGTTGTAGAGCGGAGAAGCCAGGGCTTTATACAATTTGGCTAACATTTATCAGTCTAAGGGAAAATTTATGGGAAAATTGACTTATGATGAAGCAAGCAGGGACCCAAATAGTGGCGAATTTTCGGACGAGATTCGCGAAGTTCTTCTCAAAGCGGTCTATTATTACAAAGAAACTTTAAAACTAGTGGCCAGCAAAGAACGCTCGGCCGAAGGACGCACTTACGGCAACCTTGGCAACACATACTATTTACTAGGTGACTTTGAGTCAGCTGTTAATTGTCATTTAGAAAGACTCAAAATAGCCAAAGAGTATGGTGATAAGGCAGCAGAGAGACGAGCTTATTCCAATTTGGGCAATGCTAATATTTTCCAAGGAAAATTTAATGAAGCGGCAGACTACTACTTAAAAGCTATGAATGTGGCCAGAAATCTTGGTGATCGAGCCATTGAAGCACAGTCCTATTACTCTTTGGGCAATGCGTACATTCTATTGCAGGACTATTCGCTGGCTATTGATTTTCATCACAGACATTTGCAGATAGCTCAAAATTTGGAAGACCGCATTGGCGAGTCTAGGGCTTACTGGTCCTTGGGAAATGCTTATGCTGCTCTAGGAGACTTGGAAAACGCAATCATTTATGCTAATAGACACCTGAATTTAGCTCGTGTCATTGGAGACTCAACTTCAGAGCTAACAGCTAAAAAAAATCTATATGACTTTCAGAATTTGCTTTCTAATTCGGCAATCAAAGACTCTGAATCTGGACTTTTTAGTAAGTTGAAAAATTTTTAAAAATATTTTTGTTTTTTACAAAAATATAAACTGAATTAAAATTAATTCAAGTAAAAACTTATTAGTCTCTAAAAAAAATATTTCTAGTTCTTACTTAAGTTCTTTGAAAAAAATTTTACTTTTTATTAAAACAATGGCTAGTAAATTACAAAATTTTTAAAGATTGACAAACTTTAGTTTTGAAAAAAAATTTAAATAAAATCAAAACTTTCACTCTAAAAAAAATTTGCAGGTTTGAATTTAAGTCTGGCAATTGATTTAGTATTTGAAAAAAATAAAAAATTCGATTGAATTATTAATTTAATAAAATAAGAGAGAGAAAATTAAGTTGCATTAATAGACCTATCAGTTTATAAAAATAATTTTTTTTCTATATGCGCTCTTAATGGAGTATCAGTGTCATTTGATTTCTTTGTTACTATTTTAATTATTGGACCTTCTTATTGATGTCGGGTGTCTCAACCACTTCACCACCGGACCGACATTAAAATAATTAATACATAAAAAAACTTATAAAGTAATTATACGAATGTGAAGTTCTATAAAACAAAAGCTTTTAAAAACTTGTTAATAATTTTAAAAGTTTTATTTTTCCTTTTTAGAAAGTGAATAAGAAAAAAATGTCAAAAAAATATTTTTTCTCTCCTTTTCTCTTAGTTTCTCTAAAAAAAAATCCCTTTAGAAATTGATCATGACCATTATCCATTACCAATAACCTATGTTTTTGTGTTTTGATATCAAAAAATTAAATCCATTTTGCTTAAAAAAGATTTGATATACGTTTCTCAATTATATATGTTTTTGAACTTGTTACAGAAATTCCTAAAAATTAAGTTTTACATACTTTAGCCAAACAAATAAAACTATAAAATATAATTAAAAAATAAGAATATTAGTTTCATTTATATTTTAATTTACACATCACATATTATGTTTTATAAGTTTTAGTTTAGTGTAACTTAACATTAGTCTTTTATGACATGTCTTAAAAAATGAATAAAAAATTTTTTTTTGAAAAAAACTTCTGGCTTAAATGACATTCTTATAATCTAATATTTTAATTTTTTTTTATAATTTTCATCGCCAAATCTGACGTAATCTTTTCTGAATGAATAAATAAATGACACTTAGATTTATATAACAATTACTACTTTTCGTAAAGACTAAAATAGACTAAAGCCTTTTAAATTTTTTTAAAAAAATTTTGCTTTTAATTAAATGTCATTAAAAATTAATTTTTTTAAAGTGAGAGCTCAATTTTAATTAATCAAAATTAACTTTAAAAAAATATTGCAGCACAGCAAATGTTATTTTGCCAAAATTTAAAATGGCAGATGAAATGCAGATTTAAAAACGGTGACCATCAAACAGATTTTCGCAATAAACAGGGCAATTTTATGCCTAAAAAAATACATGTTTTATCTATTAGTAAAAATTTTAAAAATTCTTTGAACCATAGAGAAAAAAAATTCGATCTAATTAAATCAAACTATGCTTCAATTATTTTTTAGATATTTTATTGCCTTTGATTTTAATTTATCAAAAAAAAAGAATATTTTGAATTCAAACCTTTAAATCTAACATGTGGACTTACATGTTAATTTTAGGCTTAATTTTCTACGGTTTAAATTTTAATTTTTTTAGCGCCAGTGTGCTCAAAATATGGACGAAAATATTTGGATAATGTTGGCTCAATTTGTAAATCAGCTTCAATTGATTCTTTCTATACCAACACAGCCATCAATCCACAGAGAATAAACACGAGCCGCTTGATCGATGTGAAACAGAAAAGCTTGAACTTTTCGCTCTCGAACACTGACTTGGAAAATCACTACAGCGACACAGCCAGTGTGTCGAGCGAGACGTCACGAAAACAGTTCGAAGACTCTTCATTTTTAGAAATTCTAAGTCGAATTCAATCAAACAGACTTGATGATCAGAGATGCTCGATTCGACGGAGCCAACCGCTTAGGAATACCGAAAATATAAGTCGAACCAAAGAGAGTGAAGATGAATTTTTAAATTTGATTATGAAATCACAAAAGTCTCGTCTTGAAGACCAACGTGTTGATTTAAGCAGAACACCCAAAGCAAAGCCGGCATCCAATAATAAGATTAAGCAAGCATGTACCATACCGGCTGATGACTCCTTTTTTTCAATGATCCAGAAAATTCAGTCGAGACGCTTGGACGAACAACGAACTAAGTTAAACTCGCACAAAAATGGATTTTTCAGCACTCTAACAAGAAAAAAATAATTAAAAATTTTCTTTTAAAAGAAATGAAAATTTTGTTTTCCAGCAAAGCAAGTCCTTAATTAAACGCGTTAAAATCATCCTATAGATTTAATCTATTTTGTGTTTTTTCTTTATATTCTTAGACTTGTATTAAATTATGAAATTTTTCTCTTTTTTTTTTTTTTAAGTGTGACAATTTTTTCAAATAAATGGTTTAATAAAAAAATTTCGATTTAATTTTGCTTGGCAATTAATTTTAATTGAAAAGAGAGTAGTAAAATTTTTTTGTCAAAACATTAAGGTCTCTGTTTTGCACTCAAAAGACCGGTGTCATTATCCTTTATAATATAATTTAAAATTTAATGCATATTTTTTTATTCTCTAATGGACTTTTCATCAGATTTTCGAAAATCCAACTTTTTTTAAATGATTTATCCAAAAGATTCAGAAATTTTTAGCAGTCTATGAATGAACATTAATAAGAAATATGAGCAAAAGGCATATTGAAGTTTATGATCAAGCTCAAATATGATTTTTTTACAAATTTTTTTTTACTACTTTTTGTTAACACTAGAAGCACCAAACGAGTCAAAATGACTCGTTTGGAAAATTTTTAAATCCTCATATCTTTTGAATGGATTTTTCAAATGAATATATCTTTTTTGAATTATGTAGATTTTAAAATTTTCTTTAAAAAATGATATTACTTTATGAAATTATTTTAGTTTTTTTATAAAATATTTATGAATTAAAAAAACCTGAAAAAATGCTTGGTGCTTCTAGTGTTAATATGCATAACAAAACATTGGGTCTTGTTTGATTAAAATTAGTGCTTTTTTCTATATTGCCTTATGCATAGGATTTAAAATAATCGTCAAATGATTCCAAGTGAACTTTTTATCTTCAAATGATTTTATAATTGATGCTTCATGGTTTAATGAAAACAAAAATAAGCACCATAGTTTGGTTAATGTAATCTTTTTAAAATCCAGAAATTATATTTTTTATTATGACAAAAAGTAATAATTGAAATGTCACTACTGATTTAAAGCCTAAATTATTTTCTATTTTATATTATTTAAAAAAAATAGAAAATGGCTTTTTGAGGAGAAAATTATTTTTAGAAAAGATAGCTAATTATCTAAGTTTTTATTTTTTTTTCCAATTAATTAATAGTTTATGTGTGTGCATCTAATTTTTCACCTTTTGTCAAGGTAATTTAATTTGACATTCAGTTTGTTCACATAACAAGACAAAGTAAGATTTTTGATAATTTTCAAATTGCTCAAGAAAGAAACTGAATTTAAATATCTAATCAAAATTTTTTTAATTAAAGTTTAGAAAATAAAGTATTTTTTAAACAAAATAAAAATTTACAAAACTAATTTTTTATTCATAAATTTTGATTGATGTGAGAGATTTTACCATAAAAAAAGTTGATTTCTGATTAAAAAACGCATAATTTTAAAAAAGCTGAACTCGTCTCTTTTTTCGCTGATTATTTAAGCCTTCAAAAAATTCCTCAATATTTTCACGCTTAACCACTTGGCCATTTCGTGCAAAATTAGCCAAAAAATCTTTTAAATCAGTCTTGAAATCATTAAGATTATGCAAAAACTCCAATTGAGAAACTCTGTTCATTTTGGATAGCTCATTATTTAGTAATTTTTGCTCATCAACTTCTTGTTTTTTCATTTCATCCATCTTTTTTCCCTTTTCCTCATAAAACTTAATGCTATCTTCTTTATTAGTTATGAAATCAATTTTAAGTTCAGTGTACATTTTTAGACAAGACTCGCATTTACATAAAGAGTCTCTCCAAGAATCCGATAGAAAACAACTTGATTGGCTTTCACACCACTTGTTTCCAACACAAAAATATGTTTTCTTCAATCTTTCCAACTTACATCCAGTGCAGTGATCAGTTTCAGATTCAACATCTACTAAAGCTGTCTCATTTTTGTCTTTGAGTGCCAATTGCTCCTGATAATACCATAAAAATGGAGTCAAAGTCATACACTGTTGACATACCATGTCTTCATAATCATTTTCACTGATTCTAAAGTTACTGAAATTATTCAAATGCTTTAAATGAAACCAATCTTCGCAAATGGTACACTGAATCATTTCCTCATTATTCAGGGTGTCGTTTGCAGAAAGATCTGGATCGGGATAAGGCCGATTGCATGAACAATAAAGACCACTAAAATTATGGTTGTATTTATTCATAGAATTCTCTTTCTCTTTCTCAGGCTCAAGTTTACATTTGAAACCTGAAAAATTTGAATTTCCGCAATCGCAACGAAAATTTCTTTTTGTGTACAATTCAACAAGTTCATGATTTTGATGACACTCGTAGGAACAAGCTAAACATATACCATGTAATTTGTTCTCCTTGTTTGAATTAAGACATGTCAAACAACAGTACAGGGCTTGCCGGTAGACGTATCCTTGAGTATAAGAGCAGTTTTGAGCATCACTGGCACCGAGAACGGCACTGGCTATCTCTGTTTGTTCTTTTTCAGATTCGATTATTTCCTGTAGTGAATAAACTTCTTGGTCAATATTAGCTTCTTGGCTCTCGTCTAATTTCGACATTTTGTGCTTGTGTATGAAAATGATTTTGAATTTTTGCCAACTTTTACTCATCAAAATAAAAAAATATTTTTAATTATGCATATATTTTATTAATTATCTCAGTAAAAATATCATAACATTTTAGCTGATTATTGAAAATTACTTTTTAAAATAGCAAAAAATTCTATTTAACTATTATTCTTTAAATAAATAAAAAATAAATAAAGTTGGAAGGCAAAATAATTAAAATAAAATGTGTTTTTTTTTGGTCTAAAATTTCAAGAAAATAAGAAAAATGTTTCAATTAATTATACAAAATTCAGATTGAATTCTTTATTTTTTGATCAAAAAATTAATTAATTTTTTTCATTTTAGAAAAGAAATATTTACCTAAACGATTATAAAAAATATTCATTAAATTTTTTTATTTCACGAAAAATAAAGAATATAAGATAAAACATACAATTTAAAATTAAATTTTAATTAAAAAAAAAAATCTCAGTTAAAAATGAAGTCTTTCATTAGCAAGTGATATAATCAAATTTAAAATGGCATTAAATGAAAAATTTTTTTTTTAAGTCCAAGAACAAGATTCAGTTTTTGCATAGTTTTAATTGGAATTTTGTTGATACTTGTTCTAGTGACTGTAATTCTAATATCAATTTTAATAAAAAGTAAAAAATTTATTTAAATTGATTGAAATGGGGAAAAAAATTTGTTTATAAAGATAATGATACAATAGAAAGTATTGGAAATAGGACAACAGAAGAATACCTAAATGAAACAACAAAGAACGAAACAAGAAATAGTAAAATAAAAACAAAAAAATGAAACAAAAAATAAAAAAAAAAAGTTTTAAGAACGTTTGAAATAAATCTAAGTGGGCTATACACAATTCAAATAAACTTTACAATAGAAGGAAATAACACATTTGAAGCATTAGATAACCAAAGGGTATTAACAACTGACGAAAAAAATATAATAAGAACAAATTTAAAAGGAAATTTAACTCAAGATGTAAATTTAAAAATCTTAAAAAATAAATTAATAAAGTTTTTTAAAGTATATAAAAGCGTTTAAAATTGTTTTCACAGATAATTTGTTAGAAGTAAACTTAATAAATATAGAAAGAAAAATAGAAAGGTAATCTTTAAAAAAAGAATTAAATTTATGTTATATTGTATTTTAAGCATTTTAAATCGATTCATTAAGCCAAATTTTATATTAAAATTGAAAGATCCAAAAAAAAATCTAACCATCATCAAAACAATAAATGAAATAAAAAATGTAAGAATCATTTTGTCAAATGTGAAAGAATTGGGATATGGAGCGAACTCAATAACAATTGAAAGCGATGGAAAAATAAAAAGTAAAAAATAAGCTCATTAAAAAAAAAAGAAAATGTAATATTGAAGGCGTTAAAAAATTCTAGTAACACAATGCGAGACAATAGAAGAAATTGAATATTGCGAAATATGTGAGGCAACAATAAAAAATCCGGTATGCGTTGGCTCATCAACTAATTTTGATTCAACTACTACTGATTTAGAAACCACTACTAGTTTTGATTTAGAATCAACTTCAATTGAAGAAACGACTATTCAATCTACTACTTTAATTGATCAATCATCTTCGAATGTCGATTTAACATCTACAGATGTAGATTCGACTACATCAACAGATGATATAAGTACAAACATTGGCTCATCAACTAATTTAGATTCAACTACTACTGATTTAGACACCACTACTAGTTTTGATTTAGAATCAACTTCAATTGAAGAAACGACTATTCAATCTACTACTTTAATTGATCAATCATCTTCGAATGTCGATTTAACATCTACAAATGTAGATTCGACTACATCAACAGATGATATAAGTACAAACTCTTCTAGTTTTATTTCGAGAAATTTTTCAACCTTGGATTTATGAGAAATAGTCCAATTTTTTTTTAATTTTAAATTTTTTTATTTTATTTAATATTTTATTTATGTTTTTTATCAATTTTGATTAATTTTAATAATGTTTTACATATGACAAGAAAACATTCCAAAACACTAGTATTACATTTACGAATATTACTCTTTGATCTTTAGGTATCAAATAAAAATTTATCAATTGACTTGGTGGCCATATTAGCCAATCTATTGCGTATATGTATAAGAATTTTTTTTTAAATTCATTTAGACTCTCTTTAAATGTTTGTCCATCCAAAACACATGCAATTATTATGAAGATAAAAGTAAAAAATGTTGCTCCAAAAATTTGATCTAGTATAATTTTTTTCATTATTATTTTCGCTTTTTTTCCTTGATATTTAAAATCTAGATATTTGTACCAGTAGTAATTTAATGGTCCAATTATAAATCCTGTACATGATATTTTACCTTTTATTATTTTTAGTATGGTGTTAATTATTTTCCTTACTACTTACTTACAGGTTCGCTTAAGATCATAGCTTCTTTCTCTTGTTTTTTCCGACATTTTTTCGATATTTTGTTGAATTGAATCCCCAAGACCTCGTAGTCCTATTCCTATCATTGTATTTCCTACTACACCAAATTTTAAACTTGATTTTAATTTGTAGGTGATTGATTTCAATATTTTCATTGAAGTTTTCAATTTTATACTCATTTACTTTGCATTAATAATATTTTTCAAAAATTTTTTTTTATAATAAATTATTTATATAAATTTTTTATTTTAATATGCAATATTTTTTATTTATGATAAATATCATTTTTAACTTAAATTAAGAACTAAATTTTATTTAAAATAAAAAATAATAAAAATATAAAGAATAACTAATTTTAAAATAAAAATGTCAAGATCTAATAAATGTTGTTTTTTTTCATTATATTGCTATTGGTAATGAAGTTTGGATTTAGAATTTTATTGTTCATTCTGTCAATTATAACTTTACGTTGTACAAATTCTTTAAGCTTGCTGTTATCACCATTTTTATTCGAAAGATCCAAACTTGCAACAGCAATTACGCCACCATTTTTCTTTGTGTGAAAAGCCATTTCTTTATTTATAGTTGTCTTTACCAAACCGTCTCGTTTTTGATTTATTCTTTTACTTGGATAATCAGATACTTTGTTAGTGCTGACAAAGAAATTTATAAATCTACCAATAAAGTTGCTTAGTGATACTTCAAACCTTGGTTCATCAAGCTTATTTTTTCTGATTTTTGTCACATATGGATTTGAGTTAACTATTTCGTAAGCACGTACTGCGCTCTTGCCATTCGGAGAACAGTAAAATGACGAAACAACTATTGGCTCTTTGGGTAAATAATCAAAATCAGGATTCATTTTTTTATTTTTTAAATTTTATTCAACTAAATTTTATTTTATACATGAAAAAAAAAGAAACATTACAACAATTTAAAGTCAATTAGAAATCTTATGATTGCTTAATTTCGTACAGGTTGATTTAATTTAATTCGTATAGCAGAGGCGTTTGGATCGTTGACAACAACTCTTGGTCGATAAGCAACAGCAGCTGGCGCTGGTGGAGGCTTTGGCAACGTAGGCGCTACTACTTGTACTACTTTAACTGGAGACAGTTGAACAGGTCTAACTGGTTCTATTTCTTGTCTATTTACATGATAAATTTTCTTCACTCTTATCTCCTTATTACTTGGTAATATTAATGCTAATTCGTTAACACTAGGGTTTTTGCTATTAAGCATTTGTTCAATTTGACGCTCTTTTACTGATGAGCCTGAGCCCATTTTAATTTTTAATTTAGCAAATTTTTAGTCAAATAAAAATTTTTATACTATTTCAAAGTGATATTTTCCAAATTAGAGATTAAGGTGGGTTTAAAGAATCTAAAATTGTTGCTGTGTTGTTTGCTGTTGCGTTGAACAAAAAATTTATTAATAGAATTTTACTCTTGTAAACAAACCACTTGATAATTTTAGCAGACTTAGATTCTAAATCAAACAATTAATTATTTTCTAATATCCTTTAAAAAAATGGAATTCAGGCTCTTAAATGGAAATTAGATGAATCAAAAAATATTCAATTTAAAATTTTACAAACTATGAGCTTATAGAAAAATATATAGACAGAGTGCTTATTATTATAATATTATTTAAAAAATTTTTTTTGAAAATTTTCTCACAACCGAATATCTGATACCAATATCATAAAATTTGTTTTTTAATTATTTTTAATATTAAACATTATTATTTTAAAGCCTTAAAAATTTTGTTTATAAAAATTAATATATATAATTTGTCATTTAGCATGTTAGTTACTTTTAAATTAATTTTAAAATTTATTTTAACAAGTTTTTTGGAAAATTTGGTTTATTATTTCTAAATAAAAAAATAACCAGTATTTTTGGAAGCGAATGTTGATATTTTGAAATTTATTTTTCTTTTTAATGTTTAAATGCGAAGTTATATTTTTTAAAAATAAATCATAAGAATCGATAAATAATATTTCTAATAATTTAAAAGAGAGTATGTGTTCAAATATCATTAGAATTATAATTTAAAATTTATTTTTGAATTTTGAAAATGAACAAAGTTTGTTATCACCCAAATTTAGTCTGTGCAAAAATTTCATTTTTATAATTTTTTAGGCAAGGTGAAAACGGTTTTGTGAAATTTGGTACAAAATAAACAAATAGAACAAAAAAAAATGCTAAAAAATCTAATAACTTTTTTTCTGAAGGCTTTTAATTAGTTCTGTAAGTGCAACAAAC